>JABWTJ010000246.1:1096881-1214320 GCA_016801875.1 Solanum sitiens
CATCCTTGGCCCCGAGATCATACATGAGGCTTTGGAAAAGGTGAGAATGATCAGGGATAGATTGTCTACTGCTTACAGTCGTCAAAAATCCTATGTTGACAATCGAAAGAGGGCTCTTGAATTTGAAGTAGGTGATCAAGTCTACCTGAAGATATCATCCATGAAAGGGGTGATGAGGTTTGGTAAGAAAGGGAATTTGAGTCCGAGGTATATAGGTCACTATCAGATCTTACAGCGAGTAGGAAATGTGGCCTATGAACTAAAGTTACCGAATAACTTGGCTTCTTTTCATCCAATGTTTCACGTTTTGATGCTTAAAAAGTGTCTAGGTGATCCAGCATCCATTCTACCTGTTGAGGGGTTAGGAGTCGATGAGAACCTTTCTTATGAAAAGGTTCCCGTTGAAATTTGAGATCGCCAAGTGAAGCGGCTGAGGAACAAGGAGGTTGCCACCGTAAAGGTGTTATGGAGGAACCACCATGGTGAGGGAGCAACATGGAGGCCGAGGCCAATATGAGATCTCGTTACCCTCACTTGTTCAGTTCTTGAGGTTAGATATACTCTTCCTAATTCCAATTTTGTTGATGAGACTCTAAATTTTAGTGCATTAGTCGTTTTTGGTGTTTTAAGTCCATAACTGTGTGTTTTATACTTGCATTATATGAGTTAATATGAGTTCATGCTTGCATTCATGTTGCTGTTTATGTATAGCGTTTGCGTGATTTATGTGTTGCATGAGTGTGATGTGCATTAAGTTAAAGTAAGATTGAGAAGGAAGTTCCTCAATCTCAGATATGAAGCTTCAGATAAGCTTTGAGTAATGTGCATCATCAAGAGTAAGTTGTGAATCAGATATTAACAAAGAGTAAGTTTCAAGTATGTTGATGCGTTTTTCGAAAATACCCTATTTGATTCGAATGATGTGTAGTGTCATTCGGGGACGAATGTTCCTAAAGGGAGGGATAATGTAACATACCAGAAAATGTATTTGTATAGTGAAGAGCCTATTAGGATTTAAGAATATATATTGGGGTACATAGGCATCCCAATACCCAATATTGAGAAATATTGGGCATGTTAGAGAATATTGGCGTAAGGGTGTTAGCCAATGTCTAAACAAGTAAATTAAAATACATGTCGATGTCAAATACTCCAATCCAAGCTTGTTTAGAAATTGTACCTGCAATGAAGACCCTAAGCTAAAATAACTATATTCTTCATATACACTCATTAGGTATTAGGCATCCAAGTGTCAAGCCTAGGTACCATAGCACATGATCACTTAAAATGAGGATCCTTGGGACAATAAGTGCCCAAGGAAATAGTGAGGATCCTTGGGAAAATAAGTGAACGTTCCAAATGAACTTTCCAGAGTGGTTAGTTAGGAAAGTACACGGCAACACATGTGCAAGCATATGTGCAACCGGCCGAGAGACTAAGATAACCGATTCGGTTAGAGCGGTTAGGGGACGCGCTTCCGGGTCAAGACACGTGGGTCCAAGATCCCTAACCAGTCCTAAGCTCTAACTAACTGACCTAACTAGCTAACTAACCTAGGACTAACCAAAAATAACTAACTAGTGGACCCGACAACCTAAGACCTAACCGGGTGACACTAAGCCTAGTAACTAACTAAAGAAACATCCTAGAACCTAACCTTGGATGGTCCAAAAGGGTTAGTTATGGTCCTAAAAACTTAGGGGTACTTTAGTAATTACCCTAGGTTGCTTAATTAATTATATTAGTAACTTAATTAATTAATTTAAATGGTCAAACCGAAACCACTAAACAATTTCTAGATTTCGGTTAAGTCAAATGTTCTCCTATCTTTAGTCAATTTAGGAGGGGCATTTTTGTAATTAGCTAATTGAGTTATTTAATTAAGTTAATTAGTCTAAGTTAAATTAGTTAATATTCAGTTCCTATAGACTTAGACTCACGTTATTCATCAGTAAACGCTACGACTAAAAACAAGTGAACAACGTAAGAAAAACCCTAGGCGATTTCAAGCAGTTCTTCAAGGTTTTCATGCAAAGTGAAAGGTGATCTTCGTAGATTCAATTCTACAGTAAGGTATGGCTTTTCTCTCTTGGATTCCTTGAACATGATAAGGTGAGTAATGAAATAACTGAAAGCTTAAGTTATGAAATTGACCTAATATAGAGTGTTAAAGGAAGTGAGACAGGCCTCACTTGCATTTAAATGATTATGTCAAAAATACTCACATAAGAGGGTGCTAGAAGCCGTGAGACAAGTCTCACTCGCATCATCATGATAATGTAAGATTAAATTCACATTCATCAAGTAATAAGAACGGGATGACCAGTCATCTATTGAGCTAAGTATACATCATACTAGAAGCAAGCTTCCATAATGTTTGAGTCAACTCTAAAAATTGTAAAGTAATATAAATCTGAGCTAAGCACCAATAGACTAGCAATGAGCTTGTGCCAGTACATGTAAGCCTCATGAGACGAGATCTCCACCAAGGTGGAATAGGGTCTTCGAAGTCTCCTAGTCTTTGAACAATGTTGCCATCATAGGGACTAGCTAGTGGAGAAATCCACCTAAGAATGCTAGGTAGTATTGGGTATCACTTTGGCCGGTGAAACCACCTCTTTTCAGTGTGGGGAAGACACAGGATTTCAAGTTTAGCTCACATGATCTATATCGGTTAAAATCTCAAGAAAGTATTCGGTTTCACTTTAGCCCTGAACCACCTCTTTTCGGTGTGGGGAAGACACTGGATTTCATGTTAGCTCACATTATCTATGTCGATTAAATGCTAAAAATTTCTTTAAGAAAGTTAGAAAGAAAGAAAGTAACATGTTCAAAGTGAACAACAGATCAAGGAAGAAGAAATGTAAGTTCGAGGTGAATGTTAAAGATTTATTTGAGAAAGTAAGAAAGAATGAAAGTAGCATGTTCAAAGTTAACAACAAATCAAAGAAGAAGAAACGTAAGTTCAAAGTGAACTAAGTAAGCAAGAGCTTAAGAATGTCAATCATCAATGCTTGATAAGAATGAAGTTTTAACAAGTTAGTGGTTTATGCCAATATTGGAGTATGAATTTATGCCCCAAGATCTATATATTATTCAAACAACCAAATAATGGTCATAGCCAATAAAGATTTGCTTATAAATACATTCATGCCCAATTTAACAAGAATGAAATATCTAACTTCTGAGTAAGGTAGCCAAATAATTTCCTTAGGTTTTTGGATTACTTACTGGATTCATTGTAGGTATGGGACTACAATGAATCATTGCCCTTGTAAGTAAAACATAAGATCAAAGGATATCATTGAACTACACAACATAAAGAAGAAAAAACTGAAAAATAAACTAAGGCTGGAGAGGTGAGCTCTCGGCCTTAGGGAGCAAAATTATTAAGTTTTGTTTGAGTTATACTAAAATCATGTTCATGATTCCAAGGTATTATGTTCATATAGAAAATGAGTTGTGTGCTTTAAATGCATGAGAACATGTCATATTCATAGCATGATTCACGAATAACGAATTAGGAACGTATAGTGACTTCACTTTCCAGAAATGGCATGTTGCTTTAGGAAGAACTATCCTCGATCATGCATAGTCCATATGTGTTTATGTGCATACACCCATATTTAGTACAAGTGTGTACTAACCCCATATATTATTACTATTTTTATAGGTGCAGGTTCTAGCGAAGATTGAAGATTCGACGAAGCAGTTTGGATTAGCGATATCCAGACTTTGGTAGGTCCTCTTGAGTTTGAGGATGATACACTTATTATTCTAGCTTAGTAGATTAGACATAGCTGGTGGATGTTGGCCTTAGCGTTTCATTTCAAACATTTGTTCAAGAGTTTGTAATAAGGCCGATTTGGCAAACTATTATTATTATTATGATTCTCTATTTCAATAGTTTAATCTATTGGTAGATGGTTGCTTAGTTTGAGATATATTAGTATATAACTCTTATGCAGTTATATGAAGTCTATGTACACTTCAATAAGTATTAAAAGTTTTAAATTTTTGGCAAATTTAACTGTATGATTGTGATGAAAGCTAAGAATAGGCTTGTCTGCGACCTCTCAGAGGTTAACGACGCCGGTCTCATTTGGGGTCTAGATTACCGGTGTGACAAAGTGTCTTGGTTATGTTTAAATGTACTCTTATTCATTCTTATTGCTATTATGACTTGATGATAGAGTTACTTGACTATGTATTCAATTATATAATATGCATGTTGACTTGACTAGTTTTGATGTTATTGATCTTGTGATGTACATGCCTTTGACTTAATGACTATGTCTTACTAATTGGCACGGTCTTGTTGAATGTGCATAAAGGTTTTAATGAAAAGTGCATACTTATTGAAATGTCCGTTTTCTTAGCATGGTTTCAAAGTATGTGTGCATATGGCCTCATACTTAGTACAAGTGGTGTACTAACCCCATTTCTTCCTTTTCCCCAACATTTTAGGTTCCGATCGTTGAAAGACTCTTGGAGACGACTTTGAAAAAGACTTGGAATTCTTGATCATCCAAGTTGGGTAGGTCCTCACTTTGCGAGGGCAATGCCAATATCAAGCTATGAAGTTGTATTAGTATTAAGACTACTCTTATGTTTCTTTCCTTTCATTTGAGTACTAAACATGGTATGACCCATATATGGTCTTATTGTATTGATGTATGGGCTAGGCCTAATTTGATCTACTCTTGTTAGATGGTTATGAGATGAGACGACTATTTTGAGACTATGTTATATTCAATATATCTATGTGCAATAAAAATATAACACTAAGTAATCTTCCTATATAAAGGGTCTATGTATATTCGATATATATATATATATATATACTATGTGTATGTAGAGGTCTATGTAAACCTCCAAGTAGACGTAATGAAAAGTTTTAAATTTTCCGCTAAATTTGACATATGAATGTAATGATGTAAGCTAAGTGGCTAGTTTTTGTCACACTCGGATCTTAGATCCCAGATGAGACCGGCGTCGTTAACCTCTCAGAGGTCTCAGACAAGCCTCTTCTTAGGTTTCTTCACAATAATATAGTTAAATTTAGCGGAAAATTTAAAACTTTTATTGAAGTGTACTTAGACTTCGTATAACTTCATAATAGTAATATACTAACAGCTCAAACTAAACAACCATCTATCAACAGATAAAACAATTGAAATGAAGAATCAAAATTTAGTAATAGTTGCCAAACCGGCCTCAATATAAAAGCTTGAACAAATGTTTGAAAGGAAACGCTAGGGACAACAATCCACTAGCTATGTCTAATCTAATAAGCTAGAAGATATAGCGTAGGCATCCTCGAACTCAAGAAGACCTACCAAATTCTGGAAGTACTAGTCCAAACAGCTTCAACTGATCTTCAATCTTCTTCAAGGACCTGCACCTATAGAAATAGTAATTGTATAAGGGTTAGTACACACTTGTACTAAGTATGGGTGTATGCACATAAACACATAAGGACTATGCATAATCAAGGAAGGCTCTTCCTATAGCAACATGCCATTTTTTTTTGGAAAGTGAAGTCACTTCATTTTCCTAATTCGTTATTTATGAGTCATGCTATGAATATGACATATTTTCATGCATTTAAAGCACACAACTTATTTTCTATATGAACATAAGACATTGGAATCATGAACATAATTTTAGAATAACTCAAGCAAAAGTTAATCATTTTGCTCCCCTTAGGACGAGAGTTCCCTCTCCCAGCCTTAGTTTATTTTTCAATCTTTTCTTTTTTTTGTGTAGTTCGATGATATCCTTTGATCCTATGTTTTACTTACAAGTGCAATGATTCATTGTAGTCCCATACCTACAATGAATCATGTAAGTAATCCAAAAGATTAAGGAAATTATCTGACAACCCTACTAACAAGTTATTTTTTTCCATTCTTGTTAAATTGGGCATGAAGTCTTTATAAGCCAATCTTTATTGGCTATGCCCATTTTTTTATTATTTGCACAATATATAGATATTGGTCATATATTCATACTCCAATATTGGCATAAATAATAACTGTTAAAACTTCATTCTTATCAAACATTGATGATTTGATATTCTCATGCTTTTCCTTACTTAGTTCACCTCGAACTTACATTTCTTCTTCCTTGATCTGTTGATCAATTTGAACATGCTACTTTATTTCTTTCTAACTTTCTTAAACAAATCTTTAGCATTTAATCGACATAGATCATGTGAGCTAACATGAAATCCAGTGTCTTCCCCACACCGAAAAGAGGTGGTTCACTTGCTAAAGTGAAACCAAATACTTTCTTGAGCATTTAACTGACATATATCATGTGAGCTAACATGAAATCCAGTGTCTTCCCTACACCGTAAGAGGTGGTTCACTGGCCAAAGTGAATCCTAATACTTCCTAGCTTTCTTAGTTGTATCCACTAGCTAGTAACCTATGCTGGCGACATAGTTCAAAGACTAGGAGAACTTGGTGACCCTTATCCACCATGATGGTAGTCTCGTCTCATGAGGCTTACATGTGCTGGCACAAGCTCACTGCTAGTCTATCGGTGCTTAGCTCAGATTTATTATACTTTACAACTTTTAGAGTTGACTCATACATTGTTGAAGTTTGCTTCTAGTATAAGGTATACTTAGCTTAATGGATGACTGGTCATCCCTTTTTGTACTTGATGAATATGAACTTAAGTCTTACATTTTCCTCATGGTGTGAGTGAGACTTGTCTCACGACTTCTAACACCCTCTTATGTGAGTATCTTTGACATAATTGTTTAAGTGTAAGTGAGACTTTTCTCACTTCCTTTAACACCCTATATTAGGTCAATTTCATAACTCATAAGCTTTTAGTTATTTCATTACTCACCTTATGTTGTTAAACGTTAGTTGATAGTCTTGTACCATTCTTTATGAAAGTTATAAGGATTTATTCAATGTGCTACTATATTCACAAGTTCATTTAGATAGGGTATGTTGGGACTTGTCCCAATCATTGGCACACCCTATGTTATGAGTTCATTTGAATTAAGATTGGTATATCTTAATCATTGGCCAATTCTATTACATATTTTTGTAAATAATATTGCTGGACAATTTATTGGCATAAATCAAACTTTGATATTATCACTAGCCAAGTTAATTAACTTCATGTATATACTATAGTAATCTTATCATTTTAAGCAAGCCAACTTTTAGCCTTTGATTTGCCTATAAGAACAATTCAGTACGTTGATTTGGCATTGAAGATTCATTAACTAGCTTTGATTCTCATTCTTATTTCTTCTTGGAAACATTGCATTCCAAGCAGTTTCAAACATATCTACTATAAACACACACAGTAATTGAAACTTTCATTGCTTTCAACAATAAACTGAATTTTATAAATGACTTATAACAATTTCATCTTCTCGAACACAATTAGGCAATACAACATATCTTATCTCGTGTAAATGATACTCTAATCATAAAGATCTATCCTATATGTCTCATTCGACATTATTAATCATAAAAACCTACACATAATGATCAGTTAGCACCACATACCAACAACATGCTCGAGATTTACATTATACACACGACTAGAATCGAAAATAGGGAGAACTAGGGAGATGAACATTAAACAATTTCATTGGTATCAACCCTAGTTTCGGTTTTCTTGAATTCAAAACTTTTGAAAACCCTCCTAGGGAAAGGAATCCAAGAGATAAAACCCAAACCTTACTGTAGAATTGAATATACGAAGATCACCCTGTACTTTGCACGAAAATCGTGACGAACTCCCTTGAAATTGCCTAAGGTTTTTCTTACGTTTGCTCATTGTTTCAGTGGTAGGTTTCTACTAGTTAAACGTGAGTCTAAGTCTTAGGAACTGAATATTGACTAATTCAACTTAGTCTTAATAACTTAATTAAATAAATCAATTAGCTAATTACTAAAACGCCCCTCCTAAATTGACTAAAAATAGGAGAGCATTTGACTTAGCCAAATTCTGAAAATTGCTAAGGTTCTCGGTTTGACCATGAATTTAAATTAATTAATTAAGTTGCTAATTTAATTAATTAAGTGACCTAGGGTAATTACTAAAGTACCCCTAAGTCTCTAGGACCATAACTAACCCCTTAGACCATTCTAGGTTAGGTACTAGGATGTTTCTTTAGTTAGCTACTCGGCTAGTGTCACCCGGTTAGGTCTTAGCATGTCGGGCACACTAGTTTGTTCATTTTAGCTAGTCCTAGGTTATTTAGCCAGTTCGGTCAGTTAGTTAGAGCGTAGAACTGGTTAGGAAGATCGGCCCCACATGGCTTAACCCGACGCGTGCCTGCCCCCTAATCGCCTTAACCGAATCAGTTGGGCTTGGTCTCTCGTCCGGTAGCACATGTGCTTGCATACATGTGTTGCCATGAACTTTCCTAACCGTGCACTCTATTTGCACTTGGAAAGTTCACTTCTTGCCCCAAGGATCCTCACTATGTCCTTGGGCACTGTTTAATCTACATGATCATTTTAAATGATCATGTTCTATGGTAGCTAGGCTTGACACTTGGATGCCTTGTACCTAATGTGAGTAAGCGAAGATATAAGAAATTTAGCTTAGGCTCGTCATTGCAGGTATAATTCCTAAACAAGATTATATTGGAGTGTATGTTAAGTTAATTGTTTATACATAAAATTTGGCTAACGCCCTTAAACCAATATTCTCTAACATGCCCAATATTACTCAATATTGGGCATTGGGATGCCTATGTACCCCAATACATATTCTTAAAACCTAATAGACTCTTCACTATACAAGTACATTTTCTAGAATGTTACATTATCCCCCCCCCCCTTAGGAACATTCGTCCTCGAATGACACTACACATCATTTTGAATCAAAGAGGGTATTTTCGAAATACACATCAACATACTTGAAACTTTACTCTTATCTGATTCATAACTTACTCTGGATGATGCACATCACTCAAAGCTTAGCTGAAGCTTCATATCTGAGATTGAGGAACTTCCTTCTCAATCTTACTTTAACTTATTGCACATCACACTCATGCAACACATAAATCACGCAAACGCTATACAAAAAAGCAACATGAATGCAAGCATGAACTCATATTAACTCATATAGTGCAAGTATAATACACACAATTATGGAATTAAAATAACAAAACGACTAATGCACTAAAATTTAGAGTTTCCTAAACAAAATCAGACTTAGGAAGAGTATATCTAACCTCAAGATCTGAACAAGTGAGGGTAACGAGATCTCATGTCGGCCTCGGACTCCCATGTTGCTCTCTAAACAAGGTGGTTCCTCCATGACACCTTTACGGTGGCAACCTCCTTGTTCCTCAGCCGCTTTACTTGGCGATCTAAAATTTCAACTGGAACCTCTTCATAAGAAAGGTTCTCATCGACTCCTAACCCCTCATCAGAAAGGTTGGATGCTTGATCGCCTAGACACTTTTTAAGCATCAAAACGTGAAACACTAGATGAACAGAAGTCAAGTCATTTGGCAACTTCAGTTCGTAGGCAACATTCTCTACTCGCTGTAAGACCTCATAAGGACCAATATACCTCTGAATCAACTTCCCTTTCTTACCAAACCTCATCACCCCTTTCATGGGTGATATCTTCAAGTAGACTTGATCACCTAATTCGAATTCAAGAGCCCTCTTCCTGTTATCAGCATAGGATTTTTTATGACTGTAAGTAGTATCCAATCTATCCTTGATCATTCTCACCTTTTCCATAGCCTCATGTATGATCTCAGGGACAAGGATGGAAGACACTCCTACCTCAAACCACCCAATTGGGACCTACATCTCTTACAATACAGTGTTTCAAAATGCGCCATCCCAATACTGGAATGGTAGCTATTATTATAAGAGAACTCAATCAGTGGAAAGTGATCTCCCAACTCCCCGTGAAGTCAATAACACATGCTCTCAGCATGTCTTCAAGCATCTGAATGGTACGCTCTGCTTGTCCATCAGTCTGAGGGTGAAAAGTAGTGCTGAGTTTGACCTGTGTACCTAAGCTCTTTTGAAAAGATCTCCAAAAGTGAGAAGTGCATTGGGCTCCCCTATCCGAAATGATAGATAAAGGGATCCCATTCCACCTCACTATCTCATCAATATACATCTTGGCATAATTTTTGCGCTGTAAGTAGACTTCACAGGAATGAAGTGAGCAAACTTAGTCATCTTGTCAACAATGACCCAAATGGAATCATGCAGTTTCCTGGTCCTGGGCAGACCTACAACAAAGTACATATTAATGGCCTCCCACTTCGATGTTGGTATCTCAATCGACTGGGTAAGACCTCCAGGCTTAAGGTGTTTGGCCTTAACCTTTTGGCAATTGGGGCACTCCTCCACAATCTTAGAAATATCTCGCTTCATACCTTCCCACCAATGAATCTCCTTGAGATCATGATACATCTTGGTGGAACCTGGATGAATGGAATACCTAGAGCCATGAGCCTCTGCAATAATATTAGGTCTCAGATTATCAATATTTGGTACGCACAATCTGCCCTGGTATCTAAGTACACCATCCCCCCTAGGGAGAATGATTCATTCAGCTTACTCAACAATGAGTCTTTCAACTCCATGAGTACTGGGTCGAGATGCTTCTTAGCTTTAACATCTACAACAAATGAGGATTGAGAACTGGAATGAACTAAAACACCCCCACTTGGTGTACCTAACAGTCGTACCCCTAACCTAGCCAATTGGTGTACCTCTTTAACCAACTCCTTCTTCTCATCATCGAGATGAGACACACTGCCCATGCTCAATCGGCTCAAAGCATTGGCCACTACATTGGCCTTACCTGGGTTATAGTGGACACTTATATCATAATCCTTAAGCAGCTCTAGCCATCTTCTCTGACGGAGATTCAATTCTCTCTGTGTAAAAACATATTGAAGACTTTTATGGTATGTAAATACATCAACATGTACACCATATAAGTAATGTCTCCAAAGTTTCAACGCAAATACCACAGCAACTAACTCAAGATCATGGGTAGGGTAATTCTTCTCATGGATTTTCAACTGTCTTGATGCATATCCAATCACCTTGCCATCCTGCATAAGAACACATTCCAAACCTACTCGGGAAGCATCAAAGTATACCACAAACGCTTCACCACTCCTCAATAATGTGAGAACAGGGGCTGAAGTGAGTCAGTATTTGAGCTCTTGGAAGCTCTTTCCACATGTTTCAGACCACTCAAACTTCGCCTTCTTCTTGGTTAAGGCTGTCAATGGAGCAGCAACAGCAGAAAAGCCTCCAATAAACCTGCGATAGTAATTATCCAAACCCAAGAAACTCCGGATGTCTGTAGGAGTGAGGGGTCTCAGCCAATTCTTGACTGACTCAATCTTTTTCGGATCAACCTCTACACCATGGTCGGACACAACATGACCAAGGAAGGTCACTGATATCAGCCAAAACTCACATTTGCTAAATTTTGCATACAACTGATGTTCCCTGAGTACTTGCAATGTCATTCTCAAATGTTGTTCATGCTCTTATCTGGTTTTAGAGTATATGAGGATGTCATCTGTGAATACTATGACAAAAGAATCAAGGTATTCACGGAATACCCTATTCATAAGGTCTATAAACGCGGTTGGTGCGTTAGTGAGACCAAATGACATGATAAGAAACTCGTAATGACCATACCTAGTATGAAAGGAAGTCTTAGGAACGTCCTCTTGTCTCACACTAAGCTGGTGATACCCTGACCGAAATCTATTTTAGAAAAGTAACTTGAACCTTGGAGCTGATCAAATAGATCATCAATTCTGGGAAGAGGGTATTTGTTCTTTATAGTGACTTTGCTGAGTTGCCAATAATCGATACACATTCTAAGAGTTTCATCCTTTTTCTTAATGAACAACACTAAAGCACCCCATGGGGATATGCTAGGCTGGATGAAGCCCTTATCAAGTAGATCTTTTAACTGCAACTTCAACTTTTTGAGTTCAGCTGGAGACATTCTATAGGGAGGAACGGAAATTGGTTTGGTGTTGGGGTCTAAGTCAACACCAAAGTCAATTTCGCATTTAGGAGGAATTCCTGGTAAATCCTCCGGAAAGGCATCTTGAAACTCATTCACTATGGACACAAAGTCTATGGAAGGAACTTTATGTTCTTAGTCATTGACTCTAACTAAGTGGTATAAATACCCCTTAGATAACATCTTATTGGCTTTAAGATGGGAAACTATTTGGCCTGCTGGATTTGAACTACGCCCTTCCCATTCAAGCTCTAACTTATTAGGAAACTGAACCCTTACTACTCTGTTTCGACAGTCTATGGTAGCATAGCATTTATGGAGACAATCCATACCCAAAATTATATCAAAGTCAAGCATGGTTAATTTTATTAGGTTAGTATAGGTAACTCTGTCAAGAACAATTATTGGGCAATCGCTATATACTCTTTCAGCCCTAATGTTGTCTCCTATGGGAGTACTAACTAGAAAAGGTTCATGCAAGATCTCAGGAAGCTAGTCAAATTTACTAGCTACTAAAGGAGTAACAGAATACAAGGTGGATCCTGGATCTACCAATGCATACATAAGAAAAGAAAAGACATGCAAGGTACCTGTGACCACATCAGCTGACTTCTCCTACTCCTGTCTACCTTTCAAAGCATAGAACATGTTCCTCTTGGGAGGCTCGGCTGCAGCAGTAGGATTAGGCCGAGGCTAAGTATTTGCCTTGGCCTGATTCTTCACATGTGAGCAGTCCCTGATCATATTCCCACTCTTTCCGCACCCATAGTAGGCATTAGAACCTACCAGGCACTCACCTCCATGTGAACGACCACACTTACCACACGACTTTCTGTCACGCTGGGCATTTCTATTATTGCCCTTCTTTCGAAGACCAGATCTTGAGTTTGGCGCCTTACACCACTAAGCCATCCTAATTCTTGTGTTCATTTTTACACGAGAAGAAAGTTATATGCTAGAATGACACAAAATATCAAAACTCTACTCAGCACGATAAAGAGTAGAAGAAGGGAAGATTCTTAACATCACTAAGTCTCTAAGTCATGGTTGAGGTGCACTTCACAACCATAATCTAGAAACTACGCAACGTGGTTGTTTTGAGCCTTTGTTCCTAGGTAATTTAACCTCATGCTCTAAAACCAAGTTTGTCACACCCGGATCCTAGATCCAGATGAGACCGGCATCGTTAACCTCTCAGAGGTCGCAGACAAACCTCTTCTTAGCTTTCTTCACAATCATACTGTTAAATTTAGCAGAAAATTTAAAATATTATTGAAGTGTACTTAGACTTCATATAATTGAATAAGACTAATATACTAACAGCTCAAACTAAACAACCATCTATCAACAGATTAAACAGTTGAAATGAAGAATCAAAATTTAGTAACAGTTGCTAAACCGGCCTTAATACAAAAGCTTGAACAAATGTTTGAAAAGAAACTCTAGGTACAACATCCACTCGCTATGTCTAATCTACTAAGATAGAAGATAAAGAGTAGGCATCCTCAAACTCAAGAGGACCTACCAAAGTTTGGAGGTACTAGTACAAATAGCTTCAACTGATCTTCAATCTTCTTCAAGGACCTGCATCTATAAAAATAGTAATTGTATATGGGTTAGTAAACACTTGCACATAAATACATAAGGACTATGCATGATCAAGGAAAGATATTCCTAAAGCAACATGCCATTTCTTTTCCTAATTCGTTTTATGGATTATTTTATGAATATGACATATTTTCATGCATTTAAAGCAGACAACTCATTTTCTATATGAAAATAAGACCTTGGAATCATGAACATAATTTTAGAACAACTCAAGAAAAAGTTAATATTTTTTCTCTCCTTAGGCCGAGAGCTCCCTCTCCCAGCCTTAGTATATTTTTCAAGCTTTTCTTTATTTTGTTGTGTAGTTCAATGATCTCCTTTGATCCTATGTTTTACATACAAGTGAAATTATTCATTGTAGTCTCATACCTACACTGAATCAAGTAAGTAATCCAAAAGATTAAGGAAATGATCTGTCTACCCTACTCAGAAGTTATTTTTTTCCATTCTTTTTAAATTGGGCATGAAGTCTTTATAAGCCAATCTTTATTGGCTATGCCCATTTTTTTATTATTTGCATAATATATAGATACTGCGCATATATTCATACTCCAATATTGGCATAAATAATAACTGTTAAAACTTTATTCTTATAAAACATGTATGATTTGATATTCTCAGGCTTTTGCTTACTTAGTTCACCTCGAATTTACATTTCTTCTTCCTTGATCTGCTATTCACTTTGAACATGCTACTTTATTTCTTTCTTACTTTCTTAAAGAAATCTTTAGCATTTAATCGACATAGATCATGTGAGCTAACATGAATCCAGTTTCTTCCCCACACCGAAAAGAGGTGGTTCACCGGATAAAGTGAAACCAAATACTTTCTTGAGCATTTAACTGACATAGATCATGTGAGCTAACATGAAATCCAGTGTCTTCCCCATACCGAAAAGAGGTGGTTCACCGTCCAAAGTGAAACCGAATACTCCCTAGCTTTCTTAGCTGGATCCACTAGCTAGTAACCTATGCTGGCGACATAGTTCAAAGACTAGGAGAACTTGGAGACCCTTATCCACCTTGGTGGTAGTCTCGTCTCATGAGGCTTACATGTGCTCGTAAAAGCTCATTGCTAGTCTATCGGTGCTTAGCTCAGATTTATTATACTTTACAACTTTTAGAGTTGACTCATACATTGTGGAAGCTTGCTTCTAGTATGAGGTATACTTAGCTCAATGGATGACTGGTCATCCCTTTCTGTACTTGATGAATGAGAACTTAAATCTTACATTATCATTATGGTGTGAGTGAGACTTGTCTCACGATTTCTAACACCCTCTTATGTGAATATCTTTGACATAATCGTTTAAGTGTAAGTGAGACTTGTCTCACTTCCTTTAACACCCTATATCAGGTCAATTTCATAACTCATAAGTTTTTGTTATTTCATTACTCACCTTATCTTCTTCAACGTTAATTGATAGTCTTGTACCATTCTTTATGAAAGTTATAAGGATTTATTCAAAGTGCTACTACATTCACAAGTTCATTTAGATAGGGTATGTTGGGACTTGTCCCAATCATTGGCATACCCTATGTTATGAGTTCATTGAATTAAGATTGGTTCTATTACATATTTTTGGAAATAATATTGTTGGCCAATTTACTGGCATAAATCAAATTTTGATATTATCACTAGCCAAGTCAATTAACTTCATGTATATACAATAGTAATCCTATCATTTTAAGCAAGCCAACTTTTAGCCTTTGATTATGTAACAACCCTAAAAATAGATATGCTAAGTAATGCTTAATGTGCCAAGAATGCCTACGATTAGACTAGGGTTCACACGGATTGATGCGCGTAGAACCAGACCTCGGATCCCTTGGTACAGCCAAGCCAACTAACTTTGGGAGTTAATTGAGCTAGGAAAGGTTGGGTCCAGCCATGTAGGGCTCTCGAATACGAAGATTTGCTCGAAGGAGTCTTTACCGGACTTAAAAAGAAGAAATCTTAGGTTTGAAGGGTCTAGGGGTAAAATGGTCTTTTTTAGGCTAAGGGTAGTATCGTAATTACCCTAAATATATAATTAATTAATTATTTATTAAGGTGGAGGGGCAAATTGGGGAGAGAGAGACGAAATGGAGCTCTTGAAGTTAAGTCTTGCTCCACCCGGGTTCGAACCTAGGTGGAAGCAATGAATTAAATCTGTTTTTAATTTAAGTTGGTAAATTAATGTAATTAATTTATATTTATCATTTATTAGCTGATTTAAAATAAAAGGAAATCAGATTTTTAATAATTAAATAAAACCTTATTTGACTAAGTCCTAAACTAGACTCCTAAACCTAAGAAAACTCTTCTCTCCCACTCTCATCTCTCTCTCTCATGTCTATACCACCCTCATTCACGTTTTTTCTGCCAAAATAACTTCAAAAAACAGTAGGTAAACCAAAGTTCTTCACACTTGAAGAACTCACACGAAAATATAAGGAAAAAAAAACGTTAATCAATCACGTAGGCAAAGAGAAGGTTTTCCGTCGAGTTTGATGTTGAACTTTTGTTGTGGACGTGAGTGTTGGAGAAGGTTTGGGCAGCAACTTCAAGGTTTGAACATCAAAAAGGTATGGGTTTTCTTCTCTCTTGGTCCCTTTCCCAAGAGACCCCTTAAGATTCAATAAATTCTAATCTGAAAAGTAGGATTGTTCCCGTTGCATGTCCCTGTCACTAGCTCCCAATGAATCGTAGGTTGGGTATGTTTGCTGGTAGTTTAAGTATGAAGATTGATGTTCGTGATAATGTGTTCATGATTATGTGTTTAGAATTGTAAGCATGTTAAGTTATGTCAACCGAAAGTATGTGAAAAATGATATGTTTTTATGGTTGAATTTTATGTGCGAATGTTTGTGTAAATCATGAGGTGTAAAGTGGTGTAATGTTTCTGTATGTAATAGTAATTCTTGGCTGAATATAATCATAAAAAGATTACACTTAAAGATGCACCAAATGATCCACGAAATGCCTTAAGAATTAACGTATGAATGATGATAAAAAGAAGCTGAAAATAGTGAACAAATTTCCAGCATTTGATAGGTTGGGTTCAGCCAAACAAAGTGGTACAAAATGCAATGAAAAATGAATGTAAAATAAGTGAAATCAGTAAGGATTGAATCCAAGACATCATTACATGAAAGCTACAAAAAAATCAACAAAAGATTAAGACAAAAATGGATTGGAAGAGACTAAATTTCCGGCCTGCTGGAAATTGTAGTCTCGGCCAATTTTTAAGAAAATGAGCTTCGTTTAAAAAAAAAATTATTTAAAATGTGAGGTCATTGGTGATTGAACCCATGACCTCACTAAATGAAAGTTTCATAAAAATTTCGTGAGAAAAATGCAAGGAAAAATAGATGTGGTGAGTGGGGATTGAACCCCCAACCTCTTGAATGGATGAGAGAGTTAGGAGAAAAATAAAGGAGAGAAATAAATGTGGAGAGTGGGGATTGAACCCCCAACCTCTTGAATGGATGAGAGAGTTAGGAGAAAAATAAAGGAGAAAAATAAATGTGGAGAGTGCGGATTGAACCCCCAACCTCTTGAATGGATGAGAGAGTTAGGAGAAAAATGAAGGAGAAAATAAATGTGGAGAGTGGGGATTGAACCCACAACCTCTTGAATAGATGAGAGAATTAAGAGGAAAATAAAGGAGAAATATAAAATGAGGTGAATGGGGATTGAACCCACAACCTCTTGGATAGGTGAGAAAGTTAATAGATAATTTAAGAGAAAAAAAAGAATGAGCTTGTGGGGGATTGATCCCACAACCTCCTTGACTTAAACGGAAAAAAAAGGAGGAGAAAAAGAAAGGAAATATTATGGGGTTGATGGGAATCGAACTAGGGTCTCCCAAATCTGAAAAATGTAATTAACTAGTTTAAAATAAGATTAAGTGTTGTCCAAGGGATTCGAACTTGGGTTCCCTTGCCCAAATTCCGTATTGATACATAAGTCATACGTGAATTAAATGTTCAAGAATAATGCCACCTACTTAGATCAAAATCGAGATCTTGGCATACATACAAGATACATAAGTCTTGTACTACATAATCTTAGGAAGATATGAGTCACTTAACGAACTTTGAATGAAGCCTCATGGCTTGTATGTATAGACCCATAAGTCTAGCATACGTTTAAAAATAAGTGAACCTAAGATATATGAAATGAAATTATGAAACCCTAGAAGGGTTAAGTAATAGCGTGAAACACATTAAATGGCCAAGTTCATTGGACTGTGATGAAATGAACAATGAAATGATGAAATGAACAATGATATCATGAACTGAACAATGAAATGATGAAATGAACAATGAAATAATGAAATGAACAATGATATGATAAAATGAACAATGAAATGATGAAATGAACAATAAAATGATGAAATGAACAATGATATGATGAATTGAACAATGAAATGATGAAATGAACAATGAAATGACGAAATGAAAAATGAAATGATGAAATAAACAATCAAATGATGAAATGAGAAATGAAATGATGAAACCCTAGAAGGGTTAAGTAAAAGTGTGAAACACACTAAATGGCCAAGTGCATTGGCATATGATGAATTGAACATTCACGTAATAAATGGTGAGTAATTATGAAGAGCAAATGTGCTAATGTTAATCAATGTGGTGACAACATGATACGAGGCTAATGTAAAAGATAAGAGCAATCTTAAATGAGCCTAAGTAAATGTTACCGATACGTACTCACCTATGAGAGTGTAAGATAATGAGAGTATTGAGCTTAACACACTCAATACGAATGATGAGATGAGAAATCATCTAATGAGCTATGATGTCCTCATACTAGAAGCCAGCTTCCATGACGTATGAGATGAATGTAATGGAACTTTATACTAAGCACCGATAGACTGGCTATGAGCGGTGATGCCTTCTTTTGGGAAGGGCGGAGGTTCACGTAACTCTCATGATATGAGACTGTCCGGTATGCCGGGTATGGGTCTCCTTATATCTCCTAGTCTTCAAACCTATACTGCCAATATAGGGATCTGGCGGGGTTAAATTTCCATGTACGCTAGCATGTTTTGGGTCACTTTGGCCAGTGATTCCACCTCTTTTCGGTGTGGGGGAGACACTGGATTTCATGATGCTCACATGATCTATGTCTATTAAAGTTAAAGTTCCCAATGAATGAATGAGGCCAGCCTCAAATGATGCACATAATGAAATGAATGATACCGAATGTGTTAGGGTAGGATAATCAAAAGGTGAGTTAGATTCAAGTAATGAAATTAGGTCATTCTTGGTCATTGCACAACGAACCCAATGAAAGTCTTAAACTACATCCTAGGTATAGCTGGTGTTTACACTGGCCCACAAATGAAATAAAATGTAGTACGTATGAATGAACGAAGCAGACTCTGCGTTTGCTAATGAAGACTCCCTAGTTGAGGTCCCATCTATTGAGCCCTCATTCCTGGGAAGTCTTAATGTTAAGTCCATGATTCCAAGGTCGCATGGCATACGAATGAACGAAATGAACAACGTTATGTGTTACATGAATTATAATATGTGTTATGTGTACGCTGTTGTGTGCTGTGTGCAGAATGTTAAGTATGATGATGTATGTTATTCTCATGGCATAACTTTCCTATTCTAAATCTGGAAAGCCCACTGACTTTCCTAATCCAAATTTGGAAAGCTCGTTGACTTTCCTAATCCAAATTTGGAAAATTTTCTAATCTCAATTTGGCAAGTCCACTGACTTGACTTCCAAAAATCATATTGTTAGGAAAGAGCTATTCTTTCTCATGCATGTCCTTGGTGTGTGCTTGCATATACCCATACTTAGTACAAGTGTGTACTAACCCTATACAAACTCTACTATTTTAGGTGCAGGCACAGGTGGACGATAGAGCTACTACAGGATCATCGCTGCAGTTATCCGGACGTCCAGCATTCATCCGGTTTTGGTAGGTCCTCATGCTTTCGAGGATGCTATTGTTTTATATTCTAGATTAGTTTTAGAGTTGAGCTAGTGGAGCATGTTCCACTAGCGTTTCCTTCCTATTTTTATTCAGACTATGTATTGGTGCCATTTTGGCAATTATACACTTAATAAGAATTGAACTATTTCTTTCAGTTGCTTATCTCTTAATGTTAGATGGTTGATGGTGAACAATTACGTATAAATGAGAATGTTTTTATAAGTATGTTAAGAAACAAAAAGTTTCAAATTTTCCGCTAAAATTAACCTAGATAAAGTAAGAATGACGTAAGTAGGCTTGTCTACGACCTCTGAGAGGTCAACGACGCCGGTCTCGTCTGGGGTCTAGATTCCAGTCGTGACAAAGTTGGTATCAGATCCATAGGTTAAATTTTGAGAATAATGAGTTCCATCAACCACATTGAGTAGTTTCTAAGTCATGGTAGTGAAGTGCACCACTATCCTGGATGAGAGACTGCATGATGCGTAGGAAAATTTCCCATATTCTACTCTTTATCGTGCTATCTAGAGCCTTGACACTTTGTGTCATTATAAATATCTAACTTCGTTCTTGTGTGCGCGCTTAGAAGAATACACACAAGAATTAGGATTACCAAGTGGTCGAAGGTGCTAGACTCAAGATCTGGCCTTCCCAAGAAAGGGCAGTGATAGAAATGCCCAGCGTGAACGAAAGACGTTTTATAAGAGTGATTGTTCTCATGAGGGTGAGTGCATGGTAGGTTCTAAAGCCTTCTATGAGTATTGATGAAGAGGAGAAGGCTAAGTTGGCTGCCTACTAGCTCAAGGAGATGGCTTAGGTATGGATTACTTCATAAATGCTAGACTACCATAGACTATCGAAACAGGGTAGTAAGGTTAAGTTTCCGAATAAGTTAGAGTTAAAATGAATTCATGTTTGCATGTCATGTTGCTGTTTTTATATAGCGTGGACATGATTTTTGTGTTGCATGAGTTGTGAGGTGCATCAAGTTAAGTGCGATTGAGAAGGAAGTTCCTCAATCTCAAATATGAAGCTTCAGATAAGATTGTGTAATATGCATTATCCAGAGTAAGTGTGAAACAAAAATTCACAAAGAGTAAGGTCTCAAGTATGTTTAGATATCTTCGATAATCACCCTCTTTATCTTAAAATGATGTATAGTGTCATTCGGGGACGAATGTTCCTAAGGGGGGGATAATGTAACAACCCTAAAAATAGATATGCTAAGTAATGCTTAATGTGCCAAGAATGCCTACGATTAGACTAGGGTTCACACGGATTGATGCGTGTAGAACCATACCTCGAATCCCTTGGTACAGCCAAGCCAACTAACTTTGGGAGTTAGTTGAGCTAGGAAAGGTTGGGTCCAGCCATGTAGGGCTCTCGAATACGAAGATTTGCTCGAAGGAGTCTTTACCGGACTTAAAAAGAAGAAATCTTAGGTTTGAAGGGTCTAGGGGTAAAATGGTCTTTTTTAGGCTAAGGATAGTATCGTAATTACCCTAAATATATAATTAATTAATTATTTATTAAGGTGGAGGGGCAAATTGGGGAGAGAGAGACGAAATGGAGCTCTTGAAGTTAAGTCTTGCTCCACCCGGGTTCGAACCTAGGTGGAAGCAATGAATTCAATATGTTTTTAATTTAAGTTGGTAAATTAATGTAATTAATTTATATTTATTATTTATTAGCTGATTTAAATAAAAGGAAATTAGATTTTTAATAATTAAATAAAACCTTATTTGACTAAGTCCTAAACTAGACTCCTAAACCTAAGAAAACTCTTCTCTCCTACTCTCATCTCTCTCTCTCATGTCTCTATCACCCTCATTCACGTCTTTTCTGCCAAAATAACTTCAAAAAACAGTAAGTAAACCAAAGTTCTTCACACTTGAAGAACTCACACGAAAATATAAGGAAAAAAAACGTTAATCAATCACGTAGGCAAAGAGAAGGTTTTCCGTCGAGTTTGATGTTGAACTTTTGTTTTGGACGTGAGTGTTGGAGAAGGTTTGGGCAGCAACTTCAAGGTTTGAACATCAAAAAGGTATGGGTTTTCTTCTCTCTTGGTCCCTTTCCCAAGAGACCCCTTAAGATTCAATAAATTCTAATCCGAAAACTAGGATTGTTCCCGTTGCATGTCCCTGTCACTAGCTCCCAATGAATCGTAGGTTGGGTATGTTTGTTGGTAGTTTAAGTATGAAGATTGATGTTCGTGATAATGTGTTCATGATTATGTGTATTGAATTGTAAGCATGTTAAGTTATGTCAACCGAAAGTATGTGAAAAATGATATGTTTTTATGGTTGAATTTTATGTGCGAATGTTTGTGTAAATCATGAGGTGTGTAATGTTGCTGTATGTCATAGTAATTCTTGGCTGAATATAATCATAAAAATATTACACTTAAAGATGCACCAAATGATCCACGAAATTCCTTAAGAATTAACGTATGAATGATGATAAAAAGAAGCTGAAAATAGTGAACAAATTTCCAGCATTTGATAGGTTGGGTTCAGCCAAACAAAGTGGTACAAAATGTAATGAAAAATGAATGTAAAATAAGTGAAATCAGTAAGGATTGAATCCAAGACATCATTACATTAAAGCTACAAAAAAATCAACAAAAGATTAAGACAAAAATGGATTAGAAGAGACTAAATTTCCGGCCTGCTGGAAATTGTAGTCTCGGCCAATTATTAAGAAAATGAGCTTCGTTTAAAAAAAAAATTATTTAAAATGTGAGGTCATTGGGGATTGAACCCATGACCTCACTAAATGAAAATTTCATAAAGATTTCGTGAGAAAAATGCAAGGAAAAATAGATGTTGTGAGTGGGGATTGAACCCCCAACCTCTTGAATGGATGAGAGAGTTAGGAGAAAAATAAATGTGGAGAGTGGGGATTGAACCCCCAACCTCTTGAATGGATGAGAGAGTTAGGAGAAAAATAAAGGAGAAAAATAAATGTGGAGAGTGGGTATTGAACCCCCAACCTCTTGAATGGATGAGAGAGTTAGGAGAAAAATGAAAGTGAAAAATAAATGTGGAGAGTGGGGATTGAACCCACAACCTCTTGAATAGATGAGAGAATTAGGAGGAAAATAAAGGAGAAATATAAAATGAGGTGAATGGGGATTGAACCCACAACCTCTTGGATAGGTGAGAAAGTTAATAGATAATTTAAGAGAAAAAAAAAAGAATGAGATTGTGGGGGATTGATCCCACAACCTCCTTGACTTAAACGAAAAAAAAGGAGGAGAAAAAGAAAGGAAATATTATGGGGTTGATGGGAATCGAACTAGGGTCTACCAAATCTGAAAAATGTAATTAACTAGTTTAAAATAAGATTAAGTGTTGTCCAAGGGATTCGAACTTGGGTTCCTTTGCCCAAATTCCGTATTGATACATAAGTCATACGTGAATTAAATGTTCAAGAATAATGCCACCTACTTAGATCGAAATCGAGATCTTGGCATACATACAAGATACATAAGTCTTGTACTACATAATCTTAGGAAGATATGAGTCACTTAACGAACTATGAATGAAGCCTCATGGCTTTATGTATAGACCCAAGTCTAGCCTACTTTTAAAAAATAAGTGAACACCTAAGATGTATGAAATGAACATGATGAACCCAAGAAGTGTTAAGTAATAGTGGAAACACACTAAATGGCCAAGTGCATTGGCCTATGATGAAATGAACAACTGAAATGATGAATGAAACAATGTATGATGAAATGACCAATGAAAACTGATGAAATGAACAACGATATGCTGAACTGGAACAAATGAAATGATGAAATTGAACACTGAAATGATGAATGAAACAATGATATGATGGAATTGAAAATGAAAATGATCAAGAACAATGAATGATGAAATGAAAAATGAAATGATGAAATGACAAATCAAATGATGAAAGAGAAATGAAATGATCGAAACCCTAGACGGGTTTAAGTAAAAGTGTGCAACACACTCAAATGCCAAGTGCATTGGCATTATGATGAATTGAACCATTCACGTTAATAAAAGGGTGAGAATTATGAAGAGCAAATTTGCTAATGTCTAATCAATGTGGTGACAACATGATACGAGGCTAATGTCAAACATCAAGAGGCAATTCTCAAATGAGCCTACGTAAATGTTCCCGATACGTAACTCACCTATGAGCCACGTGTAGGATAATGAAGAGACCAGTCTTATGAACACTCTAATGAGAGTATTGAGGCTTAAACACACTCAATACGAATGATGAGATGAGAATCATCTAGAGCTTGATTCCTCATACTAGAAGCCAAGCTTCCATGACGTATGAGATGATGTAAGGAACTTTATACTAAGCACCGATAGACTAGCTATGAGCGGTGATGCCTTCTTTCGGGAAGGGCGGAGGTTCACGTAACTCTCATGAGATGAGACTGTTCGGCATGCCGGGTATGGGTCTCCTTATATCTCCTAGTCTTCGAACCTATACTTCCAATATAGGGATCTGGCGGGATTAAATTCCCATGTACGCTAGCATGTTTTGGGTCACTTTGGCCAGTGATTCCACCTCTTTTTGGTGTGGGGGAGACACTGGATTTCATGATGCTCACATGATCTATGTCGGTTAAAGTTAAAGTTCCCAATGAATGAATGAGGCCAGCCTCAAACGATGCACATAATGAAATGAATGATACCGAAGGTGTTAGGGTAGGATAATCAAAAGGTGAGTTAGATTCAAGTAATGACATTAGGTCATTCTTGGTCATTGCACAACGAACCCAATGAAAGTCTTAAACTACATCCTAGGTATAGCTGGTGTTTACACTGGCCCACGAATGAAATGAAATGAAGTACGTATGAATGAACGAAGAAGACTCTGTGTTTGCTAATGAAGACTCCCTAGTTGAGGTCCCATCTGTTGAGCCCTCATTCCTAGTAAGTCTTAATGTTAAGTCCATGATTCCAAGGTCTCATGGCATACGAATGAACGAAATGAACAACGTTATGTGTTACATAAATTATAATATGTGTTATGTGTACGCTGTTGTGTGCTGTGTGCAGAATGTTAAGTATGATGATGTATGTTATTCTCATGGCATAACTTTCCTATTCCAAATCTGGAAAGC
This sequence comes from Solanum sitiens, assembly GCA_016801875.1. NCBI lineage: Eukaryota > Viridiplantae > Streptophyta > Magnoliopsida > Solanales > Solanaceae > Solanum > Solanum sitiens. Next base: position 1,121,580 of record JABWTJ010000246.1, read on the forward strand.
CCACTGACTTTCGTAATCCAAATTTGGAAAGCTCATTTACTTTTCTAATCCAAATTTGGAAACTTTTCTAATCTCAATTTGGCAAGTCCACTGACTTGACTTCCAAAAATCATGTTGTTAGGAAAGAGTTATTCTTTCTCATGCATGTCCTTGGTGTGTGCTCGCATATACCCATACTTAGTACAAGTGTGTACTAACCCTATACAAACTCTACTATTTTAGGTGCAGGCACAGGTGGACGATAGAGCTACAGGATCATTGCTGCAGTTATCCGGACGTCCAGCATTCATCCGGTTTTGGTAGGTCCTCATGCTTTCGAGGATGCTACTGTTTTATATTCTAGCTTAGTTTTAGAGTTGAGCTACTGGAGCATGTTCCACTAGCGTTTCCTTCCTATTTTTATTCAGACTATGTATTGGTGCCATTTTGGCAATTATACACCTAACAAGAATTGAACTATTTCTTTCAGTTGCTTATATCTTAATGTTAGATGGTTGATGGTGAACAATTACGTATAAATGAGAATGTTTTTATAAGTATGGTAAGAAACAAAAAGTTTCAAATTTTCCGCTAAAATTAACCTAGATGAAGTAAGAATGATGTAAGTAGGCTTGTCTGCGACCTCTGAGAGGTCAACGACGCCGGTCTCGTCTGGGGTCTGGATTCCAGTCGTGACAAAGTTGGTATCAGATCCATAGGTTAAATTCCGAGAATAATGAGTTCCATCAACCACATTGAGTAGTTTCTAAGTCATGGTAGTGAAGTGCACCACTATCCTGGATGAGAGACTGCATGATGCGTAGGAAAATTTCCCATCTTCTACTCTTTATCGTGCTATCTAGAGCCTTCACACTTTGTGTCATTCTAAATATCTAACTTCGTTCTTGTGTGCGCGCTTAGAAGAATACACACAAGAATTAGAATGACCAAGTGGTCGAAGGTGCTAGACTCAAGATCTGGCCTTCCCAAGAAAGGGCAGTGATAGAAATGCCCAGCGTGAACGAAAGACGTTTGATAAGAGTGGTTGTTCGCATGAGGGTGAGTGCATGGTAGGTTCTAAAGCCTGCTATGAGTATTGATGAAGAGGAGAAGGCTAAGTTGGCTGCTTACTAGCTCAAGGAGATGGATTAGGTATGGATTACTTCATAAATGCTAGACTACCATAGACTATCGAAACAGGGTAGTAAGGTTAAGTTTCCGAATAAGTTAGAGTTAAAATGAATTCATGTTTGCATGTCATGTTGCTGTTTTTGTATAGCGTGGACATGATTTTTGTGTTGCATGAGTTGTGAGGTGTATCAAGTTAAGTGCGATTGAGAAGGAAGTTCCTCAATCTCAAATATGAAGCTTCAGATAAGATTCTGTAATATGCATTATCCAGAGTAAGTGTGAAACAAAAATTCACAAGGAGTAAGGTCTCAAGTATGTTTAGATATCTTCAAAAATCACCCTCTTTATCTTAAAATTATGTTTAGTGTCATTCGGGGACGAACGTTCCTAAGGGGGGGATAATGTAACAACCCTAAAAATAGATATGCTAAGTAATGCTTAATGTGCCAAGAATGCCTACGATTAGACTAGGGTTCACACGGATTGATGCGCGTAGAACCATACCTCGAATCCCTTGTTACAGCCAAGCCAACTAACTTTGGGAGTTAGTTGAGCTAGGAAAGGTTGGGTCCAGCCATGTAGGGCTCTCGAATACGAAGATTTGCTCGAAGGAGTCTTTACCGGACTTAAAAAGAAGAAATCTTAGGTTTGAAGGGTCTAGGGGTAAAATGGTCTTTTTTAGGCTAAGGATAGTATCGTAATTACCCTAAATATATAATTAATTAATTATTTATTAAGGTGGAGGGGTAAATTGGGGAGAGAGAGACGAAATGGAGCTCTTGAAGTTAAGTCTTGCTCCACCCGGGTTCGAACCTAGGTGGAAGCAATGAATTAAATCTGTTTTTAATTTAAGTTGGTAAATTAATGTAATTAATTTATATTTATTATTTATTAGCTGCTTTAAAATAAAAGGAAATCAGATTTTTAATAATTAAATAAAACCTTATTTGACTAAGTCCTAAACTAGACTCCTAAACCTAAGAAAACTCTTCTCTCCCACTCTCATCTCTCTCTCATGTCTCTATCACCCTCATTCACGTTTTTTCTGCCAAAATAACTTCAAAAAACAGTAGGTAAACCAAATTTCTTCACACTTGAAGAACTCACACGAAAATATAAGGAAAACAAAACGTTAATCAATCACGTAGGCAAAGAGAAGGTTTTCCGTCGAGTTTGATGTTGAACTTTTGTTTTGGACGTGAGTGTTGGAGAAGGTTTGGGCAGCAACTTCAAGGTTTGAACATCACAAAGGTATGGGTTTTCTTCTCTCTTGGTCCCTTTCCCAAGAGACCCCTTAAGATTCAATAAATTCTAATCCAAAAACTAGGATTGTTCCCGTTGCATGTCCCTGTCACTAGCTCCCAATGAATCGTAGGTTGGGTATGTTTGTTGGTAGTTTAAGTATGAAGATTGATGTTTGTGATAATGTGTTCATGATTATGTGTTTAGAATTGTAAGCATGTTAAGTTATGTCAACCGAAAGTATGTGAAAAATGATATGTTTTTATGGTTGAATTTTATGTGCGAATGTTTGTGTAAATCATGAGGTGTGTAATGTTGCTGTATGTCATAGTAACTTGGCTGAATATAATCATAAAAATATTACACTTAAAGATGCACCAAATGATCCACGAAATTCCTTAAGAATTAACGTATGAATGATGATAAAAAGAAGCTGAAAATAGTGAACAAATTTCCAGCATTTGATAGGTTGGGTTCAGCCAAACAAAGTGGTACAAAATGCAATGAAAAATGAATGTAAAATAAGTGAAATCAGTAAGGATTGAATCCAAGACATCATTACATGAAAGCTACAAAAAAATCAACAAAAGATTAAGACAAAAATGGATTGGAAGAGACTAAATTTCCGACCTGCTGGAAATTGTAGTCTCGGCCAATTTTTAAGAAAATGATCTTCGTTTAAAAAAAATATTTAAAATGTGAGGTCATTGGGGATTGAACCCATGACCTCACTAATGAAAATTTCATAAAATTTCGTGAGAAAAATGCAAGGAAAAATAGATGTGGTGAGTGGGGATTGAACCCCCAACCTCTTGAATGGATGAGAGAGTTAGGAGAAAAATAACGGAGAGAAATAAATGTGGAGAGTGGGGATTGAACCCCCAACCTCTTGAATGGATGAGAGAGTTAGGAGAAAAATAAAGGAGAAAAATAAATGTGGAGAGTGGGGATTGAACCCCCAACCTCTTGAATGGATGAGAGAGTTAGGAGAAAAATGAAAGAGAAATATAAATGTGGAGAGTGGGGATTGAACCCACAACCTCTTGAATAGATGAGAGAATTAGGAGGAAAATAAAGGAGAAATATAAAATGAGGTGAATGGGGATTGAACCCACAACCTCTTGGATAGGTGAGAAAGTTAATAGATAATTTAAGAGAAAAAAAAGAATGAGCTTGTGGGGGATTGATCCCACAACCTCCTTGACTTAAACGGAAAAAAAAAGAGGAGAAAAAGAAAGGAAATATTATGGGTTGATGGGAATCGAACTAGGGTCTCCCAAATCTGAAAAATGTAATTAACTAGTTTAAAATAAGATTAAGTGTTGTCCAAGGGATTCGAACTTGGGTTCCCTTGCCCAAATTCCGTATTGATACATAAGTCATACGTGAATTAAATGTTCAAGAATAATGCCACCTACTTAGATCAAAATCGAGATCTTGGCATACATACAAGATACATAAGTCTTGTACTACATAATCTTAGGAAGATATGAGTCACTTAACGAACTATGAATGAAGCCTCATGGCTTGTATGTATAGACCCATAAGTCTAGCATACGTTTAAAAATAAGTGAACCTAAGATGTATGAAATGAAATGATGAAACCCTAGAAGGGTTAAGTAATAGTGTGAAACACACTAAATGGCCAAGTTCATTGGCCTATGATGAAATGAACAATGAAATGATGAAATGAACAATGATATGATGAAATGAACAATGAAATGATGAAATGAACAATGATATGATAAAATGAACAATAAAATGATGAAATGAACAATGAAATGATGAAATGAACTATGATATGATGAATTGAACAATGAAATGATGAAATGAACAATGAAATGAAGAAATGAAAAATGAAATGATGATATGAACAATCAAATGATGAAATGAGAAATGAAATGATGAAACCCTAGAAGGGTTAAGTAAAAGTGTGAAACACACTAAATGGCCAAGTGCATTGGCATATGATGAAGTGAACATTCACGTAATAAATGGTGAGTAATTATGAAGAGCAAAAGTGATAATATTAATCAATGTGGTGACAACATGATACGAGGCTAATATAAAAGATAAGAGCAATCTCAAATGAGCCTAAGTAAATGTTACCGATACGTACTCACCTATGAGAGTGTAAGATAATGAAGAGACCAGTCTCTATGAAAACTCTAATGAGAGTATTGAGCTTAACACACTCAATACAAATGATGAGATGAGAAATCATCTAATGAGCTATGATGTCCTCATACTAGAAGCCAGCTTCCATGACGTATGAGATGAATGTAATGGAACTTTATACTAAGCACCGATAGACTGGCTATGAGCGGTGATGCCTTCTTTTGGGAAGGGCGGAGGTTCACGTAACTCTCACGAGATGAGACTGTCCGGCATGCCGGGTATGGGTCTCCTTATATCTCCTAGTCTTTGAACCTATACTGCCAATATAGGGATCTGGCGGGGTTAAATTCCCATGTACGCTAGCATGTTTTGGGTCACTTTGGCCAGTGATTCCACCTCTTTTCGGTGTGGGGGAGACACTGGATTTCATGATGCTCACATGATCTATGTCGGTTAAAGTTAAAGTTCCCAATGAATGAATGAGGCCAGCCTCAATTGATGCACATAATGAAATGAATGATATCGAAGGTGTTAGGGTAGGATAATCAAAAGGTGAGTTAGATTCAAGTAATGACATTAGGTCATTCTTGGTCATTGCACAACGAACCCAAAGAAAGTCTTAAACTACATCCTAGGTATAGCTGGTGTTTACACTGGCCCACGAATGAAATGAAATGGAGTACGTATGAATGAACGAAGCAGACTCTGCGTTTGCTAATGAAGACTCCGTAGTTGAGGCCCCATCTGTTGAGCCCTCATTCCTGGGAAGTCTTAATGTTAAGTCCATGATTCCAAGGTCTCATGGCATACGAATGAACGAAATGAACAACGTTATGTGTTACATGAATTATAATATGTGTTATGTGTACGCTGTTGTGTGCTGTGTGCAGAATGTTAAGTATGATGATGTATGTTATTCTCATGGCATAACTTTCCTATTCCAAATCTGGAAAGCCCACTGACTTTCGTAATCCAAATTTGGAAAGCTCATTGACTTTCCTAATCTATATTTGGAAACTTTTCTAATCTCAATTTGGCAAGTCCACTGACTTGACTTCCAAAAATCATGTTGTTAGGAAAGAGCTATTCTTTCTCATGCATGTCCTTGGTGTGTGCTCGCATATACCCATACTTAGTACAAGTGTGTACTAACCCTATACAAACTCTACTATTTTAGGTGCAGGCACAGGTGGACGATAGAGCTATAGAATCATTGCTGCAGTTATCCGGACGTCCAGCATTCATCCGGTTTTGGTAGGTCCTCATGCTTTCGAGGATGCTACTGTTTTATATTCTAGCTTAGTTTTAGAGTTGAGCTAGTGGAGCATGTTCCACTAGCGTTTCCTTCCTATTTTTATTCAGACTATGTATTGGTGCCATTTTGGCAATTATACACTTAATAAGAATTGAACTATTTCTTTCAGTTGCTTATCTCTTAATGTTAGATGGTTGATGGTGAACAATTACGTATAAATGAGAATGTTTTTATAAGTATGTTAAGAAACAAAAAGTTTCAAATTTTCCGCTAAAATTAACCTAGATGAAGTAAGAATGACGTAAGTAGGCTTGTCTGCGACCTCTGAGAGGTCAACGACGCCGGTCTCGTCTGGGGTCTAGATTCCAGTCGTGACAGATTAGCCTATAAGAACAATACAATACGTTGATTTGGCATTGAAGATTCATTAACTAGCTTTGATTCTCATTTTTATTTCTTCTTTGAAACATTGCATTCCAAACACTTTCAAACATATCTACTGTAAACACACACAGTAATCAAAACCTTCATTCCATTTAATAATAAACTGAATTTAATAAATGACTTATAACAATTTCATCTTCTCGAACACAATTAGGCAATACAACATATCTTATCTCGTGTAAAAAATACTCTAATCATAAAGATCTATCCTATATGTCTCATTCAACATTATTAATCATAGAAACCTACACATAATGATCAGTTAGCACCACATACCAACAATATGCTCGAGATTTACATTATACACACGACTAGAATCGGAAATAGGGAGAACTAGGGAGATGAACATTCGACAATTTCATTAGTATCAACCCTAGTTTCGGTATTCTTGAATTCAAAACGTTTCAAAACCCTGCTAGGGAAACGAATCCAAGAGATAAAACCCATACCTTACTGTAGAATTGAATATACGAAGATCACCGTGTACTTTGCACGAAAATCATGACGAACTCCCTTGAAATCGCCTAAGGTTTTTCTTACGTTTGCTCACTGTTTTTCAGTCGTATGTTTTTACTGGTTAAACGTGAGTCTAAGTCTTAGGAACTGAATATTGACTAATTCAACTTAGGCTAAATAACTTAATTAAATAAATCAATTATCTAATTACCAAAATGCCCCTCCTAAATTGAATAAAAATAGGAGAGCATTTGACTTCGCCAAATTCTGAAAATTGGTAAGGGTCTCGGTTTGACCATGAACTTAAATTAATTAATTAAGTTGTTAATTTAATTAATTATGTGACCAAGGGTAATTACTAAAGTACCCCCAAGTCGCTAGGACCATAACTAACCCCTTTGGACTATCCTAGGTTAGGTACGAGGATGTTTCTTTAATTAGCTACTAGGCTAGTGTCACCCGGTTTGGTCTTAGGATGTCGGGCATACTAGTTAGTTCATTTTAGTTAGTCCTAGTTTAGTTAGCTAGTAAGGTCAGTTAGTTAGAGCCTAGGACTGGTTAGGAATCTCTCCCCCACGTGGCTTGATCCGATGCGTGCCTGCCCCCTAACCGCCCTAACCAAATCGGTTGGGCTTGGTATCTCGTCCAGTAGCACATATGTTGTTGTGCACTTTCCTAATCGTTCACTCTTTTTGCACTTGGAAAGTTCACTTCTTGCCCCAAGGATCCTCACTATGTCCTCGGGCACTTCTTAATCTACATGATCATTTTAAATGATCATGTGCTATGGTACCTAGACTTGACACTTGGATGCCTCGTAATGTGAGTAAGTGAAGAATATAAGAAGTTTAGCTTAGGGTCTTCATAGCAGGTTCAATTTCTAAACAGGCTTGGATTGGAGTGTATGTTAAGTTTCTTGTTAATATATAAAATTTGCCTAACAACCTTAAGCCAATATTCTCTAACATGCCCAATATTACTCAATATTGGTCATTGGGATGCCAATGTACCCCAATACATATTGTTAAAACCTAATAGACTCTTTATTACTAGTACATTTTCTTGAATGTTACAGTCTTAGTCCTCAAAGAGGACGCCGACGCCGGTTACGTCAGGGGAGTATTCTCGGATATGAAAAAATTGGTATCAGAGCATGAAGTTAAATATATTTGAGTCGATGTCTCTCTCAACCACATCTATGTAGGTTCGTATTCATAATTGTGAAGCGCGCCACACCTATTAATAAGAATCTATTAGATACTTAGGAAACTCTCACTTTCTTGGAAGTCCAATATCGTGCCTCTAGAGTGTTACCTCTATATGCTTTTAGCATCTAATCCTTTTATTGTGATTATAGGAAATGAATACTCAAAGTAATGTGGCACGAAGACTTGAAGAAAAGATTGCCAATGCGGTAGTTCCTCCGCGTGGTGATAAAATTCCTCCTCTTGAGGAAGATGTGAATGATGACCAAGCCTCAGTCAATCCTCCTCCTTTGACGGATGGTGACATAAGGGCTGCTTTTTTCCAAATGGACCAAGCCATTACTACCCAAGCACAAGCCGCCACTACTCAAGCCCAAGCCATGATGGCTCGAGCTAATCGAGAGGTTGTACCCCGATCACACCAACAAGTTGCTACCATGGCCTCCTGTATAAGGGATTTTATTAGGATAAATCCTCCTACATTCTATGGGTCAAAGGATGAAAAAGACCCCCAAGAGTTCATTGACGAAATCTAAAAGATCCTCTATGCTATGGGGTTGTCTACTAGTGAGAAGGCCGAATTAGCCACTTACCAACTCAAGGATGTGGCCCAAACTTGGTATGTCCAATGGAGGGACAATACATCGTTAAGGGGTGGACCGGTGACTTGGGAGGTGTACAAGAAGACTTTTCTTGAACAGTTTTTTCCTAGGGACAAGAAGGAAGCTAAAGTGATGGAGTTCATCAAAATTCATCAAGGAGGTATGAGTGTGCTTGAATACTCCTTGAAATTCACTAAATTGTCAAAATATGCTCCTTCTTTGGTTTCTTATCCTAGGGATGAAATGATTTGTTGTGACGGGGGTGCTAGATGATTTGCAAGAGGAAAGTCATTCAGATATGCTACATGACAACATGAACATTTCTCGTCTCATGGTTCATGCTCAACATGTGGAAGAGGCAAGCGCTAAGAGGAAGATTAGAGATTCCAAGAGGGAAAGATCTTTTGATGGTGGTTCTTCAAAGGGAAGACTTGAGATCCAAGACAAGCGTAGGTGTAAGAAGAGGGCTTCTAATCAAGTTCCTTAAAAGTTCCCTAAGTCTAGGGATGATAGGGTTTCTAACCCTAAGCCTAAAAAGGGAAGTGATACTAGTTCACCAACCAAGAAACCAACTTGTGGAAAGTGTGGAAAGAAGCACTTTGGTGATTGGCATAAAGGCACGGACAATTGTTTTGGTTGTGGTAAAAGTGGGCACAAGGTTAGGGATTGTCCTAATGTGAGGGGTAAATACAAGGGTAGTGGTCAAGCAGAAGCAAGTGGTTGAAATGAGGCTCCGAAGAAGAATCGTTTTTATGGTCTTCACTCTAGGGGTGAGCAAGAGACTTCTCCCTACGTGGTGACCGGTATGTTTAAAGTCTTCTCTATTGATGTATATGCCTTCCTTGATCCCGGTTCTACCTTATCATTTGATACTCCACTAGTAGCTAAAAAGTTTGACATTTTGCCCGATATGTTGCATGAAACTTTTATAATGTCTACCCCGGTGGGGGAGTCGGTTATTGCAAAAAGGGTGGATAGAAATTGTCCTATAATGTTTCCCAATAGAATTTCTTATGTTGAACTAGTATAACTTGATATGCTCGAGTTTGATGTCATTTTGGGTATGGATTTGTTGCATTCTTGCTTTGCCTCTATAGATTGTAGAACAAGGGTGGTGAAGTTTAACTTTCCAAATGAGCCCGTTTTAGATTAAGAGGGGGAAATTCTATTCCTAGAGGTCGTATCATCTCTTATTTTAAAGCTTTCAAAATGATCTCTAAAGGGTTTCTATACCACATAGTAAGAGTCCAAGATTTAAACCCCGAAATTCCTCCCATTGAGTCGATCCCCATAGTAAGGGAATATCCAGAGGTCTTTTCTAACGATCTTCCCGGTATTCATCCAGAATGGGAAATTGATTTTGGTATCGACTTGTTACCGGATACAAATCCCATTTCAATTCTGCCTTATTTGATGGCTCCGGCCGAATTGAATGATTTGAAGGCTCAACTCAAACATTTACTAGATAAAATCTTCATTAGACCTAGTATTTCTCCATGGGGTGCTCCGGTTTTGTTTGTGAAGAAGAAGGAGAGGTCCATTAGAATGTGCATTGATTATCGCCAACTCAATAAAGTCACTATTAATAATAAGTATCCTCTCCCTCGGATTGATGACTTGTTTGATCAACCCCAAGGGGCAAGATACTTTTCTAAGATTGACTTGAGATCGGGGTATCACCAACTTAGGGTAAGAGGTGAGGATATACCAAAAATGGCATTTCTGACTAGATATGGTCACTATGAGTTCTTAGTAATTTCCTTTGGTCTCATGAATGCGCCGACGACATTTATGGATCTCGTGAATAGGGTGTTTTGAAGTTACGTAGATTCATTTGTCATTGTCTTCATTGACAACATCTTGGTATATTCGAAAAATGATGGTGATCACATGAATCATTTGAGGGTGGTGTTGCAAATGTTTAAGAAGAATCAATTATTTTCCAAGTATAGCAAGTGTGAGTTTTGGTTGAGGTCAGTGGCGTTTCTTGGTCATATCATCTCTAGTAAGGGAGTTGAGGTTGATCCATAGAAAAATGAGGTGGTGAAAAATTAGCCTAGACCATTGACTCCAACCGAAATTAGGGTTTCTTGGGTCTAGTGTGTTATTATCGGAGCTTTGTGGATGGTTTTGCATCCATTTCATCTCCCTTGACTAATTTGACCCAAAAGAGTAAAAAATTTGAGTGGCCGGAGGCATGTGAGAGAAGCTTCCAAATCTTGAAAGATAGGCTTACGTTCGCTCCATTGTTGACTTTACCGGAGGGTATAAAGGGTTCGTTGTGTATTGTGATGCATCCCGAGTGGGTTTAGGGTGTGTGCTTTTGCAACATGGGAAAGTTATAGCCTATGCTTCTAGACAACTTAAGGTGCATGAGATAAACTATCCAACTCATGATCTTCAATTAGCGGCCGTGGTATTTGCCTTGAAAATATGGAGGCATTACTTGTATGGTGTCCATGTTGATGTGTATACCGACCACAATAGTCTCCAATATGTGTTTACTCAAAAGGAGTTGAATCTCCGACAAAAAAATGTTTTGAATTGTTGAAAGATTATGACATGAGTGTTCTCTATCACCCGACAAGGCCAATGTGGTTGCGGATGCTCTAAGTCGTATGACCATGGGTAGTGTATCTCACATAGAGGAATCCAAGAAAGACCTAGTGAGAGATGTTCATTGGTTGGCTAGATTGGGTGTGAGGTTTGAATATTCTCCGAATGGTGGTTTTATGGTCCATCATAACTCCGAGTCATCATTGGTAGTTGAGGTGAAGTCCAAACAACACCTTGTTAAACCATTGATGGAGTTAAAGAAATCGGTTCTTGGTAAGCTTAATGAGTCATTCTCCTTAGGGTGGGATGGTGTCTTGAGGTATCAAGGAAGGTTGTGTGTTCCGAATGTAGATGGTTTGAGGAACCGGATCCTTGAAGAAGCCCATGAGTCCCGTTACTCCATTCATCTAGGTTCGACAAAAATGTATCACGACCTTAGGGAAGTATTTTGGTGGGAAGGTTTGAAAAAGGACATAGCGGAGTTTGTTGCTAAGTGTCCAAATTGCCAACAAGTGAAAGCCGAACATCAAAAGCCAGGTGGCTTACTACAAGAAATCCAAGTTCCTACTTGGAAGTGGGGAGACATAAATATGGATTCTGTAGTAGGTTTGCCTCGGACTCAAAGGCAATATGACTCCATACGGGTTGTTGTGGATGGGTTGACCAAGTCAGCTCATTTTATGTCACAACCCAAAAGCATACCCTAGAAGTTAGGATACAATCTTGGATTGTAACCGGCACCATCGACCTCTCGAAGGTCTAAGACAAGCCTCTCATATCATTCCTTGCATTGGCATAGTAAATTTAGCGGAAAATTTAAAACTTTTCATAGCACATCATATGCTAGAAACATCATATTATATATATAAAAAACATAAGTCATAATGCATATTTAGACTCTAAGTCTCTTTGCCATCTTAGACTCAATAACTTTAGAATACATTAGGGACACGACCCATACGACACCTTACATAACTACACAACATTTAAAGACTTTACATTTAAGACATAAGTAGGACATCCTTGAACTTTAAGGATTCCTTTCCTTGAGCTTGGGAAATCACCTATCAAGCTCCTCAATCATAGATCTCCTTTAAGCATTCCATTACCTACACTTTGTGTAAAAAGTAAAGAAGAATGGGATTAGTACAAGAATGTACTAAGTATGGCAACCATGCAAAAACATGCATTCAAAAGAGACATTTTCTTTGAAATCATACTTTATGCCATTTTGAGTAAATCATCATAAAAACTTTATCAATAGCATTTATATCATCCACATTCTTCATAGAAACACAATCAAAGGCCAAACATCATAGAAAAGCACATATAGAATTTAAGTACAAATAGAGGTCACTGTACAGTGAACTCACTCTCCTTAACATTAACTCTTTCTTTCAATTCATTTGCTTATTAAGTAATCCTTTAGGGATACTTGGTGCCATGCATCACATTAGGAACATAATAGAATTCCATACATAGCATCTACACAAGACAACACATGCCATCATAGAAGTATAGTACAATATAATCATAGTCAAACCAAGACAACAATATCATACATAAAGGACACATACATAATCATATCTATCAAGGTACCTTCCTAAGACTTCCTAAGGAGTCACTTGTGCAATGTCTAGATGGGTTCATTACTTCCACCTATTCTAAGTAACTTATCTTAAGTCCTCCTAGTTAGGATCCTATTCAATTACTTCCATTGTCCATTTTACCTTTAGGGAAACCATAACCTTAATCGATATACACCATGGGTGCTAATCATGAAATCCGGTGTCATAAAACCTTACACCGATAGAAGGTGGATCTACTGGCCAAAGTAGAACCGAACATGACATAGATATTTAGGTGGAAATCCACTAGCTAGTATCCTATGGTGGTAACATAGTTTATGGAACTTGTGGAATTCATGGAAATATCAACTCTACACCCTATGTTGGGTCATGAGGCTATCCACCCCGTGAGGACCGTAATGAACCCTACCTTTCTTATGTAAGAAAGTGTCACCCCTCACATGAGGACCGTAGTGAACCCTACCACTCCTATGTTGGAAAGTGTCACTCCCTCATCTACAAGTTCACTCGAGGCTAGGCTAAGTTCCCTTTATTGAAAAGACTTTATTACGTTTGTTTATAAAAACATAAGCTAAGAATATTCATCATTCATATGCTTATAGCATATTCAAGCACCTATTTAGATTTGGATTATTCTTGGGCACCCCTAGCAAGGCCCCTCTCACTAACTAGATCATCCATGTGTGTGAGTGTATACTTAGATGTGAGCAAACCTTTCACATAATACATAAGGTCACACATATTCATATATCAATGCATAAGTCTATAGGCATAACTATATGAGCAATACTTTCATATAAACCTACTAAGACACTATATGCATTCATACTTCATTATATCATATTCATAACATATTCATATAATCATCCTTCATATGCATAAGAACCAAACCGAGGAACTATCCTATCAAGATACACATGTGCAATGCATAGACAAGGTCCCATACCTTTGCCCATACTGGTACACCTATCAAATCATCCTAGTAAGGGAATACAAATCATACATTTATAAACATCACCTTAATATGCATATTAGTAGACACTAGTGAATATGAGAACTACCTTTCATTTAGACACTATGACTTATACTACTTGTAATATGCATGTAAGTGAGAGTGTGTGTACATTGACCAACATGATCACATAATGACTATTTATAACTTCTAAAGTCAGCCACCCTATTAGACCATATTACACTTCCAAGCACGTAACACACAACACATGATAGCATAGGAGACAAGACAATATATACCTTATAATCAAGACTCCTAACTTTAGCTATTCACACTTTCATATAAGGGGTACATAGGTAAGGGGTTATTACCATCTTAACACATCAATGGAAGCACCTATACTTTACCCTAATATGGTTATACACATGCTAATGAAATAGCCACACAACCTAATCCACAACTAGAATAGGAAAGTAAGCATAATCTCCTCATAGTATCATCTTAAGCACATGTTCATAAGTTCATCAATATGCCTTCAAAGCCATGGTCAACACATATATAATGACAATAAAGTAAACACCATCACCATAAGTGGACCATACCACACAATGCCATACAATGCTTCATTAACATTTCTATAAAGAATAGAGAAGTAGAAGAGTAAAGAGAATAAGCATTCTTACCAATTTCTCACCCTTTGATCATCATTGATCAATACACCTTATCCATCAATAAAACACATATATGGCAGTAGCTAGATGTACTTTAAATGTATAAGAAACCATGTACAAGTCACTACATGATTTTACCATAACATAATACAACATATCAACATACTAGGAAAGTAGAATAACATAGATCATTAATCAATTTCATTCATATGGATTATATGTCATATTTAATGAATCATATCACCCTAAGGCAGTAGCTAATGAAATCATAATCTAGATGAGACACTACTACAATTTGCCATTAAGGTCGATACAAGCATGCTTCATATAGGGAGTTCATGGAAAGTAAGTTTAAATAGGTTAATCATATTCAACCTATCATGAATTGACCCATATTGTATTAATTACATATAATTCATCCTCATATTTCATTATAGGCAGCAGCGATAGACATTAACCATAATCAATTCTTATAGCGACTAACCTAACGTCAAGATCACAAGTTACAACTTCATGGACAAGAAGAACCTAGATTAATTCAAACCAAGCCTTCTCTACTTTGGTCATACATGATTTATATCCACAATTCAACCATGGTATTAACCTAAAACAGTAGCTACAAGAACCACAACTTAATCGAAATTCACTTTAGATCACAAGAAAACCAATGTTACAGTGAACTATAGAAAACTAGGCTAAACATGCTCAAATCTTCATACATTGATCCTCATGGATCATTCAACATCAATTCAACATAAATTCATGTAAATAACAGTATATACAATCAATTCAACGTAAGGGAATCATAATTCAATCGATAACAAGTCAAGATCACAAAGCCCATGCAAGAGCTAAACCAATTTTGGAAGGAACATGGGTTCATCATGCAATTGGAGTGAAATCACATTCAAATCACTGTATTAACTTCAATTCATCATGATTTAATCATTAAAAACGTTTTGAGAAAGAACCCATGGCTAGATTGGAGAAGAAGAACTTTAATCATAAACTTTCTTTGAAAACATTGAGAAGAACTCTCCAAGTGAAAGGTTACTTAGAGATGAAGGATCACCATACCTTTATCTACAAGAAAACCTCTAAAACTTCATGATTCATCCATAGAAAATCCATCTCCAAGCATCTCTTGAGCTTCACCAACAATGGTGGTTTTAGAGAGAACATTTTTGGAGGGAAAGGCTTTAAACATGTGAGAGGATTTTGGAATGGGTTGATCACGTTTTTAAGGACTTATATACACCTAAAATTAACTAAATAAACCCTTAATAATCAGTTTAAGACGTGGGGTGAATTTCCCATTCACCCCTTTAAGTGGCAGCACGCAGCAGCCAATCTGCAGGCCATCCGCGACGAGGGGCTCGACGGGGCGTCATGGCCATGACGGGCCGTGTCATCCTCCGTCGCCCATTCCTTAGCCAAATTCTTGGCTCAATACCTGCCCAAGTCAATCCCCCTTCGACGAGACCTGCTTGACGGTCCGTTGGTGGCCCAACGAACCGTCATTGGGTCCGTCAAGGGACACTGCCCAAGCAGTGTCTTAGGCAGCTTGTAGGGCCCTTTAGAAGTCATACCCGGATGTTTCCAACGTGATTACAAACCTTAGCATGTTATATACCTTCCACATAAGTTTCATCCAAAACAAACACCTACAAGACGTCCAAACAGCCTTGACCCCAACATGACATACGATGAACGTCTTAGGGGCTATCTTTCGAACGCCTTCGATGTTCTTGGGTGTTTGACCTTCAAACTTCACGAAACTTCATACAATAACATTAAACATCATTTAAAACCATTTCAATACTCATTATACTAAGTTCATATAATTTAAGCATGCATACACACATGAAGAACATAAGCGACTATTCGTCGAACGTCTTGGACGTCCCTTGACGTCCGACTTCCAAATCACTTCAAACTTTGCACACTGCCTATATATAACATAATAAGGCATTTTAGGACCTTATAACATAAAGACGAACATGTTAGGCTCTAGACACCTTATCTCATATTCGAGGTCTTACAATATCCCCCACTTGGGAACATTCATCCTCGAATGACACTTAGGACTCTTTAATCACATCAAGGACTTCAATGCACATAAGAGCAGTTAATAACATTTAAAATATCATCAAATCATTTTAGCACTCGATGCACACAAGCAAGCAGCACCATTACTCACTCACTCTTTAATGTATCAAACACAAAAGTCCTTTTCATGTTCATAGGGGAACATCCTTCTCCTAATCATAACACGATCATTACGACTTAATTCATTACAAGAAAATCTTGAAAAGCTACTAATAGGCAGATCATAACTCATACTCAAAGTTAGTTAGGAACTCATACCTTAATGCACAAAACTTGAGTTAGTTAAATCACAAAGATCTTCATTAGTTAGACCTAGTACCATGAAGGTCATACTCAACCATACAATGCTTAGTTGTATACATGGAGGAATATCTTGCTCCTCAACACATTTCATGCATCATGAGTTCACACCTTAGCAAAGTACAAGATCAATTTCTTTAAAAATGAGAAATCTCAACTTTCAAGCCAAGACATGCATAAACTTTTCTTCCTAGTGAAATCTAAATGGTAAGTCACACCAAGTACATCACAACAAAAATAGGAAGCCATTCCACAAATCACTTTTATTAACTTATCACTCACCCTTATAGTAAGCCTTATTTTTGAAAAATAACACAATTATAGGCATACACATGAACACTTAGCTTGACATGTTTTCACTTTTCAAGAATGAGCCTACAATTTTTGCATTACAAATCATCAAATCACTAAATTTTTAACAGAGTCAACATATTTCATTGTAAAGAGACTCAATTTCCATTACAAGGCTAAACAATTTACCCTACAAGTGACTATTACCAAGTTCCTTGCCTTACCTCATGAAGTCAACTTCACAATTAGCACATTGAAATGCAAGTCAACAAGAGAAAACATGGATTTTATCAAAAACTTCTTTACATGCTCTTTGGAAAATTCACCATGTCTCTAAGATGATGTCAATCAATTCATAGCAATTATATAAAGATCATGCAATTCACACTTAATGCAAGACTATTTTCATGAACAAGCATATTAAGAATTCATATTTTCCAATTCAAGTAAGAATAGAAGAACAATGTAGACAATTTCTACAATCTCAACTCAAACACCATCCCCCACTTAGGTAAACCCAATTAAGAGCAATTTAACCCAACATATAGAGGATGTTAACTACACAACCTTCATATTCATCACTTAAAGTGATTACTACTTTAGAGAGAATTTTCATTAATTCAATTTAACAACACTAAGGAATTCTAAACCTTATCATTTTAGGCAAATCATCCTCAACCATCAATTTTGATCATACCATTCAATTCACATAAGGTCTTCCTTACTTGCAATAGACACTAAGGTCATACATCATTTGAGGAATTACAACAAGGAAGTTCTTAACACAATAAGAAGTTTAGAAATAACTCTACGACTCATCATGTCATAAGATTCTCATCCTTCAATCTAAATAGCAAAAATTCTTTTCCACATTCCTTATCATGTTCATATTCATAAATTCTACACATATTTCAACAACATCCAATCAAATAACAATTTAGCAAGTTCTCCAAACATGATACAATAAGTTGCCTAGTCTTTACAACGAGCATGCTTCCAAATACCCAAAAGTGCAACATTTAGAAATTTAATGTAACAAGTAGGGAATTATAAGATACAAAGCTTTACCAACTCATTCTTCATAAGCATGCATACTATATTTACAACTCAAGTCTCCACAAAAGACTCCAATTTATACTAGCAACTCATCAAGTACCACTTATATACAAAGAAAAACAATGCACACTGTTAATCACATATACTCATAGAGCATACTTCCATAGGTAGTTATTCAAACAATCCAAGTTCAAATTCTATGTTTGGCTACCATCATACAAAACCATATAGGAATACACAATTTAAGAGAAGTCACTTTAACCACCATAACTTCTAGCATGCTTAAACTATATCATGACATACACCATTCGACATAACATGCTATTTCACAAAGACTTCATATATTGCCATAATTGGCATCACATCATCAACTAAGAGATATTTCATACATAGTAAGGTAAGATAACCAATAGTAATCCCCATAGAGTTAAAATGTGCAATGATCAAGTAAAGCTCCATAACTTCACTAAACCAAGTAACCCAACAAGAACTACAATTAACACCATACTCCACTCATCAATAACCTTCATGCATGGATAACTCCATATCTTTAGCACACTAGTCTATTTACATGATTATAAGCATAGAGATCATCACATAAGGACATTCACATTTATCATCATACACATATATAGTATTAACCTCCTAAGGTCTCCATCAAGGCAAACTAGTGCAAGACATAGGTAGAGTCCCATACCCCTACGTAAGTCTAGTTAACCCTTCAAGTCGCCTTAGTTAGTATATACATCGTCAAATAAGGACAAGTGTCACCTTCACCCATACTCATTCAAACCATAAAATAAAGATAAGCATTTAAACTCACCTTTTCTCCCTCAAGCATTGAGCAATCGCATCCAAGCAACCATATCTAAAAGACTACCGGACAAGAAAACATAAGAGAGAGATCTTATAGAATTAAGTTCTATGGCACGATATGAGATTGATGAAGAAGGGAAACTCTATCGTCCTATAGCCTCTCGTACCATTCGATGTGTCGCGACTCACCACCAATGCTACGAGACTTTACTAGATGTGGCAATATGAGACTTTTAGAACCTAAAACAGCTACATAAACCTCATGTTCTGATACAAAGTTTGTCACAACCCAAAAGCATACCCTAGAAGTTAGGATACAATCTTGGATTGTAACCGGCACCATCGACCTCTCGAAGGTCTAAGACAAGCCTCTCATATCATTCCTTGCATTGGCATAGTAAATTTAGCGGAAAATTTAAAACTTTTCATAGCACATCATATGCTAGAAACATCATATTATATATATAAAAAACATAAGTCATAATGCATATTTAGACTCTAAGTCTCTTTGCCATCTTAGACTCAATAACTTTAGAATACATTAGGGACACGGCCCATACGACACCTTACATAACTACACAACATTTAAAGACTTTACATTTAAGACATAAGTAGGACATCCTTGAACTTTAAGGATTCCTTTCCTTGAGCTTGGGAAATCACCTATCAAGCTCCTCAATCATAGATCTCCTTTAAGAATTCCATTACCTACACTTTGTGTAAAAAGTAAAGAAGAATGGGATTAGCACAAGAATGTACTAAGTATGGCAACCATGAAAAAACATGCATTCAACAGGGACATTTTCTTTGAAATCATACTTCATGCCATTTTGAGTAAATCATCATAAAACCTTTATCAATAGCATTTATATCATCCACATACTTCATAGAAACACAATCAAAGGCCAAACATCATAGAAAAGCACATATAGAATTTAAGTACAAATAGAGGTCACTTTACAGTGAACGCACTCTCCTTAACATTAACTCTTTCTTTCAATTCATTTGCTTATTAAGTAATCCTTTAGGGATACTTGGTGCCATGCATCACATTAGGAAAATAAGAGAATTCCATACATAGCATCTACACAAGACAACACATGCCATCATAGAAGTATAGTACAATATAATCATAGTCAAACCAAGACTACAATATCGTACATAAAGGACACATACATAATCATATCTATCAAGGTACCTTCCAAAGACTTCCTAAGGAGTCACTTGTGCAATGTCTAGATGGGTTCATTACTTCCACCTATTCTAAGTAACTTACCTTAAGTCCTCCTAGTTAGGATCCTATTCAATTACTTCCATTGTCCTTTTTACCTTTAGGGAAACCATAACCTTAACCGACATAGACCATGGGTGCTAATAATGGAATCCGGTGTCATAAAACCTTACACCGATGGAAGGTGGATCTACCGGCCAAAGTAGTACCGAACATGATATAGCTATCTAGGTGGAAATCCACTAGCTAGTATCCTATGGTGGCAACATAGTTTATGGAACTTGGGGAATTCATGGAAATATCAACTCTACACCCTATGTTGGGTCATGAGGCTATCCACCCCTTGAGGACCGTAATAAACCCTACCTTTCTTATGTAAGAAAGTGTCACCCCTCACATGAGGACCGTAGTGAACCCTACCTCTCCTATGTTGGAAAGTGTCACTCCCTCATCTACAAGTTCACTCGGTGCTAGGCTAAGTTCCTTTTATTGAAAAGCCTTTATTACGTTTGTTTATAAACATAAGCTTAGAATATTCATCATTCATATGCTTATAGCATATTCAAGCACATATCTAGATTTGGATTATTCTTGGGCACCCCTAGCAAGGCCCCTCTCACTAACTAGATCATCCATGTGTGTGAGTGTATACTTAGATGTGAGCAAACCTTTCACATAACACATAAGGTTACACATATTCATATATCAATGCATAAGTCTATAGGCATAACTATATGAGCAATACTTTCATATAATCCTACTAAGACACTATACGCATTCATACTTCATTATATCATATTCATAACATATTCATATAATCATCCTTCATATGCATAAGAACCAAACCTAGGAACTATGCTATCAAGATACATATGTGGAATGCATAGACAAGGTCCCACACCCTTGCCCATACTAGTACACCTATCAAGTCATCCTAGTAAGGGAATACAAATCATACATTCATAAACATCACTTTAATATGCATAGTAGTAGACACTAGTGAATATGAGAACTACCTTTCATTTAGACACTATGGCTTATACTACTTGTAATATGCATGTAAGTGAGAGTGTGTGTACATTGACCAACATGATCACATAATGACTATCTATAACTTCTAAAGTCAGCCACCCTATTAGACCACATTACACTTCCAAGCACATAACACACAACACATGATAGCATAGGAGACAAGACAATATATACCTTATAATCGAGAATCCTAACTTTAGCTATTCACACTTTCATATAAGGGGTACATAGGTAAGGGGTTACATCAATGGCAAAACCTATACTTTACCCTAACATGGTTATACACATGCTCATGAAATAGCCACACAACCTAATCCACAACTAGAATAGAAAAGTAAGCATAATCTTCTCATAGTATCATCTTAAGCACATGTTCATAAGTTCATCAATATGCCTTCAAGGCCATGGTCAACACATATATAATGACAATAAAGTAATCACCGTCACCATAAGTGGACCATACCACACAATACCATACAAGGCCTCATCAACATTTCTATAAAGAATACAGAAGTAGAAGAGTAAAGAGAATAAGCATTCTTACCAATTTCTCACCCTTTGATAATCATTGATCAATACACCTTATCCATCAATAAAACATGCCATGGCAGTAGCTAGATGTACTTTAAATGTATAAGAAACCATGTACAAGTCACTACATGATTTTACCTTAACATAATACAACATATCAACATACTAGGAAAGTAGAATAACATTGATCATTAATCAATTTCATTCATATGGATTATATGTCATATTTCATGAATCATATCACCCTAAGGCAGTAGCTAATGAAATCATAATCTAGATGAGACACTACTACAATTTGCCATTAAGGTCGATACAAGCATGCTTCATATAGGGAGTTCATGGAAAGTAAGTTTACATAGGTTAATCATATTCAACCTATCATGAATTGACCCGTATTGTATTAATTACATATAATTCATCCTCATATTTCATTATAGGCAGCAGCTATAGACATTAACCATAATCAATTCTTATAGCGACTAACCTAATGTCAAGATCACAAGTTACAACTTCATGGACAAGAAGAACCTAGATTAATTCAAACCAAGACTTATCTACTTTGGTCATACATGATTTATATCCACAATTCAACCATGGTATTAACCTAAAACAGTAGCTACAAGAACCACAACTTAATGGAAATTCACTTTAGATCACAAGAAAACCAATGTTACAGTGAACTATAGAAAACTAGGCTAAACATGCTAAAATCTTCATACATTGATCCTCATGGATCATTCAACATCAATTCAACATAAATTAATGTAAATAACAGTATATACAATCAATTCAACGTAAGGGAATCATAATTCAATCGATAACAAGTCAAGATCACAAAGCCCATGCAAGAGCTAAACCAATTTTTGAAGGAACATGGGTTCATCATGCAATTGAAGTGAAAACACATTAAAATCACTGTATTAACTTCAATTCATCATGATTTAATCATTAAAAACGTTTTGAGAAAGAACTCATGGCTAGATTGGAGAAGAAGAACTATAATCATAAACTTTCTTTGAAAACATTGAGAAGAACTCTCCAAGTGAAAGGTTACTTAGAGATGAAGGATCACCATACCTTTATCTACAAGAAAACCTCTAAAACTTCATGATTCATCCATAGAAAATCCATCTCCAAGCAGCTCTTGAGCTTCACCAACAATGGTGGTTTTAGAGAGAACATTTTTGGAGGGAAAGGCTTTAAACATGTGAGAGGATTTTGGAATGGGTTGATCACGTTTTTAAAGACTTATATACACCTAAAATTAACTAAATAAACCCTTAATAATCAGTTTAGGACGTTGGGTGAATTTCCCATTCACCCCTTTAAGTGGCAGCACGCAGCAACCAATCTGCAGGCCATCCGCGACGAGGGGCTCGACGGTGCATCATGGCCATGACGGGCCGTGGCAGCATCCGTCGCCCATGCCTTAGCCAAATTCTTGGATCAATACCTGCCCAAGGCAATCCCCCTTCGACGAGACATGCTTGACGGTCCGTTGGTGGCCCAACGATCCGTCATTGGGTCCGTCAAGGTACACTGCCCATGCAGTGTCTTAGGCAGTCTTGGGTCCTTCTTTTGGGGCCTCTTGTGGGGCCCTTTAGAAGTCGTACCCGGACGTTTACAACGTGATTACAACCCTTAGCATGTTATAGACCTTACACATAAGTTTCATACAAAACAAACACCTACAAGACGTCCAAAAAGCCTTGACCCCAACATGACATACGATGAACGTCTTAGGGGCAATCTTTCGAACGCCTTGGACGTTCTTGGGCGTTTGACCTCCAAACTTCACGAAAATTCATACAATAACATTAAAAATCATTAAAAACCATTTCAAAACTCATTAAACTCAGTTCATACAATTTAAGCATGCATACACACATGAGGAACATAAGCGACTATTCGTCGAACGTCTTGGACGTCCCTTGACGTCCGACTTCCAAATCACTTCAAACTTTGCACACTGCCTATATATAACATAATAAGGAATTTTAGGACCTTATAACATTAAGACGAACATGTTAGGCTCTAGACACCTTATCTCATTTTTGGGGTCTTACATTTTATTCCCGTCAAGTCTACTTATTCGGTGGAAGATTATGCAAGGATATTCATAGATGAGATTATTTGTCGCCATGGTATTCTGTTATCCATCATATACGATCGGGGTGCGCAATTCACATATTGGTTTTGGAGGTCATTCCAAATAAGGGTTGGGTGCTAAGGTAAAGCTAAGCACCGCTTTTCATCCCCAAACGGATGGCCAAGCGGAGCATACTATTCAAACCCTTGAGCATATACTTAGGATTGTATTATTGATTTCAAGGGAAATTGGGATAAGCATTTTCCTTTGGTGGAGTTTGCTTATAATAATAGTTTTCATTCATCCATATCCATGGCTCCTTATGAAGCCTTGTATGGTAGGAGGTGTAGGTCTCCTATTGGATGGTTTGAAGTGGGTGATCCTTCGCTTCTTAGTTCCGATTTGATTTATAAGACTTTGGAGAAAGTTTATATCATAAGGAACCGGTTGCAAACGGCCTATAGTCGGCAAAAGTCTTATGACGATCATAGGAGAAGAGAATTAGAGTTTGAAGAAGCTGATAAGGTGTATTTGAAAATTTCGCCTATGACAGGGGTGGTTAGATTTGGCAAGAAAGGGAAGTTGATTCCTCGTTATATGAGTCCCTATAAAATCTTGCAAATGGTTGGTAAGGTTGCCTATGAGCTAAGGTTGCCTAGTGAATTGGCTTCGGTTAATTCGGTTTTCCATATTTCCATGCCCGAGTCTATTATTCTTATAGAGGGTCTTGATGTGAAGGATAACCTCTCTTATGAGGAAGTTCCGGTTCAAATCCTTAATAGGCAAGTAAAGAGATTGAGGAATAAAGAGGTGGCTTCCGTAAAGGTGTTATGGAATAATCACCTAGTTGAGGGTGCAACATGCGAGGTCGAGGCCGACATGAAGTCCCGTTACCCTTATCTATTTGATATAACTAAGATTTGTTGTTCTTACTAATAATGAAAATAATGACTAAAAATTCATGTTTCGTGATTGTTGGTGAAGTTTTGCAAAATGTGCATTTTTGAAAGTTGTTACAGTGATTATACACATGTATGCCAATAATTGGCAATTTTTCTTGTTTGAGTTATGTTGTGCATTTTCATATGGTGAGTCTCTATGATATTATATGTAGCATGTTGGTAAATTAAACTTTGACATAATTGACTCATAAATGCTATGTTGAGCTCTTGTTGTTGTGAGAAGGATATTCCTCATGTGATGTTGAGCTCTTTTTGAATTACCTTGTGTAAGTGATATGATTGATGTTGTAACTCATGTTTTTATGTATTCTTGTTTGTTGGGCTGTTAGTCTTGTAACATTCCAGAAAATGTACTTGTCTAGTGAAGAGTCTATTAGGTATTAACAATATGTACTGGGGTACATAGGCATCCCAATGCCCAATATTGAGTAATATTGGGCATGTTAGAGAATATTGGCTTAAGGATGTTAGCCAATTTCTAAGTATTAACAAGTAACTTAAAATACACTTTGATGTTCAAAGCTCCAATCCAAGCTTGTTTAGGAATTGTACCTGCAATGAATACACTAAGCTAAAAATTTTAATTTCATCGCTTACACATATTAGGTACGAGGCTTCCAAGTGTCAAGCCTAGGTATCATAGCACATGATCATTTAAAATGATCATGTAGATTAAGCAGTGCCCAAGGACATAGTGAGGATCCTTGGGACAAGAAGTGAACTTTCCAAGGGCAACTACAGAGTGCACAGTTAGTAAAGTTAACGGCAACACATGTGCAAGCACATGTGCTACCGGACGAGAGAACAAGCGACCAAGTCCAACCGATTCGGTTAGGGCGGTTAGGGGACCGGCACACATCGGGTCAAGCCACGTGGGGTCGAGCTTCCTAACCAATCCTAGGCTCTAACTAAATTAAATAACTAGTTAACTAACCTAGGACTAACTAAAATGAGCTAACTAGTGTGCCCGAAATCCTAAGACCTAACCGGGTGACACTAGCGGAGTAGCTAACTAAAGAAACATCCTAGTACCTAACCTAGGATGGTCCAAAGGGGTTGGTTATGGTCCTAGTGACTTAGGGGTACTTTACTAATTACCCTAGGTCACTTAATTAATTAAATTAGCAACTTAATTAATGAATTTAAATTCTTGGTCAAACTAGAGACCCTTAGCAAATTTTCAGAATTTGGCTAAGTCAAATGCTCTCCTATTTTTAGTCAATTTTGGAGGGGTGTTTTTTTAATTAGCTAATTTATTTATTTAGTTAAGTTAATTAGCCTAAGTTGAATTAGTCAATATTCAGTTTCTAAGACCTATTCTCAAGTTTATCCAGTAGAAACTGACGATGGAAAAACAGAAAAATACTCTCGGTTCTCCTTAGGCGATTTCAAGGCAATTCTTCAAGATTTTTGTGCAAAGTATAGGGCGATCTTTGTAAATTCAATTCTACAGTAAGGTATAGGTTTTATCTCTTTGATTCCTTTCCCCAGGAGGCTTTTCAAACGTTTTGAATTCAAGAAAACCAAAACTAGGGTTGTTCCCAATGAAATTGTCGAATGTTCATCTCCCTAGTTCTCCCTATTTCTGATTCTAGTAGTATGTATAATTCAAATCTCGAGCATGTTGTTTGTATCTGGTGCTAACTGATCATTATGTGTAGGTTTCTGTGATTTGATAATGTCGAATGAGACCTATAGGTTAGATCTGTATGATTAGAGTATCATCTACATGAGATAAGAAGTGTTGTAATGCCTAATTGTGTTCGACAAGATTAAATTATTATAAGTCGTTTATGAAATTTAGTTTACTGTTGAAACGAATGAAGGTTCAATTACTGTGTGTGTTTAAAGTAGATATGTTTGTAAGTGTTCGGAACACAATGTTTTCAAGAAGAAATAAGTATGAGAATCAAATCTAGTTAATGAATCTTCAATGCCAAATCAACTTTATAGCTTTGCCTAACTAAGCACCGAATTGTTCTTATAAGCTAATCAAAGGTTAAAAGTTGGCTTGCTTAAAATGATGAGATTACTATAGTATATACATGAAGTTAATTGACTTGGCTAGTGATAATATCATGACAAGTGTTTAGTGAAAGTTTGGTTTATGCCAATAAATTGGCTAGCAATATTATTTCCAAAATATGTAATAGAATTGGCCAATGACTAAGTCATACGATTTTTATATGGCCAATGTAAAATTATGATGTTTCTTGTAAGGCCAAATACATGTCAAAGATTGACTTGACAAGATGTAACTCAATGAACTGATAACCTAGGGTATGCCAATGATTGGGACAAGTCCCAACATACCCTATCTAAATGAACTTGTGATCATAGTAGCACATTGAATAAGTCCTTATAACTTTCATAAAGAAATGGTACAAGACTACCAAATAACACTGAACAAGATAAGGTGAATAATGAAATAACTAAAAGCTTATAAGTTATGTAATTGACCTAGAATGGGGTGTTAATGGAAGTGAGACAAGTCTCACTTGCACCTAAACAATTATGTTAAAGATACTCACATAAGAGGGTGTTAGAAATCGTGAGACAAGTCTTATTCACACCATGATGATAATGTAAGATTTAAGTTCACATTCATCAAGTATAAAAAGGGATGACAAGTAATCCATTGAGATAAGCATACCTCATACTAGAAGCAAGCTTCCATAATGTGTAAGTCACCTCTAAAAGTTGTAAAGTATAATAAATTGAGCTAAGCACCGATAGACTAGTAATGAGCTTGTGCAAGCACATGTAAGCCTCATGAGATGAGACTACCACCAAGGTGGATAAGGGTCTCCAAATTCTCCTAGTCTTTGAACTATGTCGTCAACATAGGTTACTAGCTAGTGGATCCACCTAAGAAAGCTAGGAAGTATTCGGTTGCACTTTGGCCGGTGAACCACCTCTTTTCAGTGTGGGGAAGACACTGGATTTCATGTTAACTCACATGATCTATGTCGGTTAAATGCTCAAGATTTCTTTAAGAAAGTAATAAAGAAAAAAATAAAGAACTACGAAGATGAGGGGTGTTTGGATAGGATGACCAGAGGGTGAGGTTAGACTAAGTAATGATGTAAGTCATTCTTAGTCATTGCACAGAAAATATCCCAATAGAAGTCTTAAAAGAATATCGTAAGTCAACCTATCATATTCAAAGTAAACATGACATCAAAGAAGAAGAAATGTAAGTTCATAGTGAACTAAGTAAGCAAAAGCATAAGAATATAGAATCATCAGTGTTTGATAAGAATGAAGTTTTAACAGTTATTAGTTTATGCCAATAAAGGGAGCAAAACATAATGATTCATCAATTGGAGTATGAATATATGCCCCAGCATCTTTATATTATGCAAATGATCCAAGAAAGGGCATATCCAATAAATATTGGCTTATAAAGACTTCATGCCCAATTTAACAAGAATGGAAAGAATAACTTGTGAGTAGGGTAGTCAAATCATTTCCTTAGTCTTTTGGATTACTTATTTGATTCATTGTAGAAATGGGACTACAATGAATCATTGCACTAGTAAGTAATACATAGGATCAAAGGAGATCATTGACCTACACAACAAAAAGAAGAAAAGACTGAAAAATAAACTAAGTCTGGGAGAGGGAGCTCTCGGCCTAAGGGGAGCAAAAATATTAAATTTTGCTTGAGTTGTTCTAAAATTATGTTCATGATTCCAAGGTCTGATGTTCATATAGAAAATGAGTTGTGTGTTTTAAATGCATGAAAATATGTCATAGTCATAGCATGATTCATAAATAACGAATTAGGAAAGTGAAGTGACTTCACTTTCAAAAAAAATGGCATGTTGCTATAGGAAGAGCTTTCCTTGATCATGCATAGTCTTTATGTGTTCATGTGCATACACCCATACTTAGTACAAGTGTGTACTAACCCATATACAATTACTATTTCTACAGGTGCAGGTCCTTGAAGAAGATTGAAGATCAGTTGAAGCCGTTTAGACTAGTACCTCCAGACTTTGGTAGGTCCTCTTGAGTTCGAGGATGCCTACGCTTTATATTCAAGCATTAGTAGATTAAACATAGCTAGCGGATGTTGTCCCTAGTGTTCCTTCCAAACATTTGTTCAAGCTTTTGTATTAAGGCCTGTTTGGCAACTATTAATGATATTATGAATTTTTCATTTCAATTGTTAAATCTGTTAATAGGTGGTTGTTTATCTTGAGCCGTTAGTATATCACTCTTATGCAATTATATGAAGTC
The DNA here is from genome assembly GCA_016801875.1 of Solanum sitiens. NCBI lineage: Eukaryota > Viridiplantae > Streptophyta > Magnoliopsida > Solanales > Solanaceae > Solanum > Solanum sitiens. The sequence goes on from JABWTJ010000246.1 coordinate 1,150,442, forward strand.
TAAGTACACTTCTGTAAAGTTTTAAATTTTCCGCTAAATTTAACTGTATAATTGTGATGATATCTAAGAAGAGGATTTTCTGCGACCTATGAGAGGTTAACGACGTCGGTCTCATCTAGGGTCTAGGAACCGGTTTGAAAAACTTAGTATCAGAGCATGAGGTTAAATTACCTAGGAACTAAGGCTCAAAACAACCTCGTTGTGTAGTTTCTAGCTTATGGTTGTGAAGTGCACCACAACCATGACTTAGAGACTTAGTGATGTTAAGAATCTTCCCTTCTTCTACTCTTTATCGTGATGTGTAGAGTTTTGACATTTTGTGTCATTCTAGCATGTAACTTCCTTCTTGTGTGTGCGTATAGAAAAATGAACACAAGAAGAAACGCAGGAAAGAGAGTTGGAGAAGCAGCTGCTGGGGGAAACCAAGCTCCTCCTCAAGCCCCAGCTGCTGGAGTGCAAGTGCCTGTCAACCCAGCTGCATTGACGGATGTAGAAGTGAGAGCAGCACTGGTTCAGATTGCCCAAGCCATCACTGCTCAAGCCCAGGCTATCACAGCCCAGGCCACTAGAGAGGGTGCTCCCAGGGAGAACCCACATGCTAGCACCATGGCTAGCAGACTGAGAGATTTCACCAGGATGAATCCTCCAGTCTAATTCGGGTCCAGAACCAATAAGGATCCCCAGGAGTTTGTGGACGAGGTCTACAAGATTCTCTGTGCTATGGGTGTTAAAGGAGAGGAAAAGGCTGAGTTGGCTGCATACCATCTCAAGGATAAGGCTCAGGTATGGTACAAGATGTGGGTAGATGGATGAGCACCAGGAGAAGTCCCCATCACTTGGGACATTTTTAAGACTGCATTCCTGGTGTGGTTCTTTACCAGAGAGCAGAGAGAGTTTAAGGTTGAGGAGTTCATCAACCTATGTCAGGGAGGTATGTCAGTCAAGGAATACTCCTTAAAGTTTGTTAAACTTTCCAAATATGCTTCTTCCCTGGTGTCCAGTAGCAGGGATGAGATGAGAAGGTTTATGACAGGTGTATCGGAGGATCTGGAGGAGGAATGTCGGGCAGCCATGTTGCATGATAACATGGACCTTGCTATGTTGATGGTAAATGCACAGCAGGTGGAGGAGAGTCGTCGGAGGAAGAGAGGCCGAGAAGGCAAGAAGCCTAGCCCCTCGGAATCAGGATGGTTCTAGCACCGGTAGAAGTTTGTTTGGAGTACAGTACAGGCCCAAGTTCAAGAAGGGGCACCAGCACTCAGGTAATTCTACTCCTTCCAGGAACACTAATGCCAAAGGGGGCAAGTCTGGCCCAAATAAGGGCAATAATAGAAATGCGTCGCTTGACAGAAGGACATGTGGTAAGTGTGGCCGTTCGCATGGAGGTGAGAGCATGGTAGGTTCAAATGCATGCTATGGGTGCGGCAAGAGTGGGCATATGATCAGGGACTGCCCACATGTGAAGAATAAGGCCAAGGCAGATACTCAACCTCAGCCTAATACTACTGCTGCAGCCGAGCCTCCCAAGAGAAACCAGTTCTATACGTTGAAAGGAAGAGCAGAGCAAGAGAAGTCCGCTGATGTGGTCACAGGTACCTTGCATGTCTTTTCTTTTCCTGTGTATGCATTGTTAGATCCAGGATCCACCTTGTATTTTGTTACTCCTTTAGTAGCTAGTAAATTTGACTTGCTTCCTGAGAACTTGCATGAAGCTTTCTAGTTAGTACTCCCATAAGAGACAGCATTAGAGCTTAAAGAGTATATAGAGATTGCCCAATAACTATTCTTGATAGAGTTACCTATGCTGACCTAATAAAATAAACCATGCTTGACTTTGATATAATTTTGGGTATGGATTGGCTCCATAAATGCTATGCTACCATAGACTGTCGAAATAGGATAGTAAGGTTTCAGTTTCCTAATGAGTTAGAGATGGAATGGTAAGGGCGTAGTTCAGATCCAACAGGCCAAATAGTTTCCAATCTTAAAGCCAATAAGATGTTATCTAAGGGATATTTATACCACTTAGTTAGAGTAAATGACTTAGCACATGAAGTTCATTCCATAGACTCTGTGTCCATAGTGAATGAGTTTCAAGATGTCTTTCCGGATGATTTACCAGGAATTCTCCTGAACGCGAAATTGACTTTGGTGTTGACTTAGATCCCAACACCAAACCAATTTCCATTCCTCCCTATAGAATGGCTCCAGCTGAAATCAAGGAGTTGAAGTTGTAGTTAAAAGATCTACTTGATAAGGGCTTCATTCAGCCGAGCACATCCCCATGGGGTGCTCTAGTGTTATTCGTTAGAAAAAGGATGGAACCTTAGGATGTGTATCGATTATCGGTAACTCAACAAAGACACTATAAGGAACAAATACCCTCTTCCCAGAATTGATGATCTATTTGATCAGCTACAAGGTTCAAGTTTCTTTTCTAAAATAGATCTCCGGTCAGGGTATCACCAGCTTAGGGTGAGACAAGAGGACATTCCTAAGACTGCCTTCCGTACTAGGTATGGTCATTACGAGTTTCATGTCATGTCATTTGGTCTCACTAACGCACCAGCCGCGTTTATGGACCTTATGAATAGGGTCTTCCGTGAATACCTTGATTCTTTTGTCATAGTATTCATAGATGACATCCTCATATACTCTAAGACCAGAGAAGATCATGAACAACATTTGAGAATGACATTGCAAGTACTCAGGGAACATCATATGTATGCAAAATTCAGCAAATGTGAGTTTTGGCTGAGATCAGTGACCTTCCTTGGTCATGTTATGTCCGACCAAGGTGTAGAGGTTGATCCAAAAAAGATTGATAAGTAAAGAACTGGCTGAGACCCCTCACTCCTACAGACATCCGGAGTTTCTTGGGTTTGGTTGGTTACTATCGTAGGTTTGTTGAGGGTTTTTCTGCTATTGCTGCTCCATTAACAACTTTAACAAAGAAGAAGGCGAAGTTTGAGTGGTCTGAAACTTGTGAAAAGAGCTTCCAAGAGATCAAAGACCAACTCACTTCAGCCCCAGTTCTCACATTGCCGTGGAGTGGTGAAGGGTATGTGGTGTACTATGATGCTTCCCGAGTAGGTTTGGGATGTGTTCTTATGCAGGATGGCAAGGTGATTGCATATGCATCAAGACAGTTGAAAATCCACGAGAAGAATTAACCTACCCATGATCTTGAGTTAGCTGATGTGGTATTTGCGTTAAAACTTTGGAGACATTACTTATATGGTGTACATTTTGATGTATTTACTGACCATAAAAGTCTTCAGTATGTTTTTACACAGAGAGAATTGAATCTTCGTTAGAGAAGATTGCTAAAGCTACTCAAGGATTATGACATGAGTGCCCACTATCACCCAGGTAAGGCCAATGTAGTGGCAGATGCTTTTAGCCGATTGAGCATGGACATTGTGTCTCATATTGATGATGAGGAGAAGGAGCTGGTTAAAGAGGTACACCAATTGGTTAGGTTAGGTGTACGGCTTGTTGATACACCAAGTGGGGGTGTTTCAGTTCATTCCAGTTCTGAATCCTCATTTGTTGTAGATGTGAAAGCTAAGAAGCATCTTGACCCAGTACTCATGGAGTTGAAAGACTCAGTGTTGAGTAAGTTGAATGAATCATTCTCCCTAGGGGGGATGGTGTGCTTAGATAATAGGGCAGATTATGTGTGCCCAATATAAATAGTCTGAGACCTAATATTATTGCAGAGGCTCATGGCTCCAGGTATTCCATTCATCCAAGTTCCACCAAGATGTATCATTATCTCAAGGAGATCTATTGGTGCGAAGGTATGAAGCGAGATATTTCTAATCTTGTGGAGGAGTGCCCCAATTGCCAACAGGTTAAGGGCGAACACCTTAAGCCTGGAGGTCTTACCCAGTCGATTGACATACCAACATGGAAGTGGGAGGCCATTAATATGGACTTTGTGGTTGGTCTGCCCAGGACCAGGAAACTGCATGATTCCATTTGGTTCATTGTTGACAGGATGACTAACTGTGCTCACATCATTCATGTGAAGTCTACTTACAGGGCCGAAGATTATGCCAAGCTGTATATTGATGATATAGTGAGGTGGCATGGGATACCTTTATCTATTATTTTGGATAGGGGAGCCCAGTTCACTTCTCACTTTTGGAGATCTTTCCAAAAGAGCTTAGGTACACCGGTGAAGCTCAGTACTGCTTTTCATCCACAGATAGATGGACAAGCGGAGCATAGCATTCAGACCCTTGAAGACATGTTGAGAGCATGTGTTATTGACTTCAAGGGGAGTTTGGATGATCACTTGCCACTGATTGAGTTCTCTTATAATAATAGCTACCATTCCAGTATAGGGATGGCACCTTTTGAAGCACTGTATGGCAGGAGATGTAGGTCCCCAGTTGGGTGGTTTGAGGTAGGAGAGTCTTCCATCCTTGGCCCTGAGATCATACATGAGGCTATGGAAAAGGTGAGAATGATCATGGATAGATTGGCTACTGCTTACTGTCGTCAAAAATCCTATGCTGATAACAGAAAGAGGGATCTTGAATTCGAGGTAGGTGAGCAAGTCTACCTGAAGATATCACCCATGAAAAGGGTGATGAGGTTTGGTAAGAATGGGAAGTTGAGTCTGAGGTATATAGGTCCTTATGAGATCTTACAGCGAGTAGGGAATGTTGCCTATGAACTGAAGTTACCAAATGACTTGGCTTTTGTTCATCTAGTGTTTCATGTTTCGATGCTTAAAAAGTGTCTAGGTGATCCGTTATCCATCCTGCCTGTTGAGGGGTTAGGAATCGATGAGAACCTTTCTTATGAAGAGGTTCTAGTTGAAATTTTAGATCGCCAAGTGAAGCAGCTGAGGAACAAGGAGGTTGCCACCATAAAGGTGTTATGGAGTAACCACCTTGTTGAGGGAGCAACATGGGAGGCCGAGGCCGACATGAGATCCCATTACCCTTACTTGTTCAGTTCTTGAGGTTAAATATACTCTTCCTAAGTCTGATTTTGTTTATGAAACTCTAAATTTTAGTGCATTAGTCGGTTTTGGTGTTTTAAGTCCATGACTGGGTGTGTTATACTTGCAGTATATGAGTTAATATGAGTTCATGCTTTCATTCATGTTGTTGTTTTTGTATAGCGTTGACATGCTTTTTGTGTCGCATGAGTTGTGATGTGCATTGAGTTAAAGTGAGATTGAGAAGGAAGTTCGTCAATCTTAGATATGAAGCTTCAGATAAGCTTTGAGTGATGAGCATCATCCAGAGTAAGTTGTGAATCAATTCACAAAGAGTAAAGTTTCAAGTATGTTGATGTTTTTTTTTAAAATACACTCTTTGATTCAAAATGATGTGTAGTGTCATTCTGGGACCAATGTTCCTAAGGGGGGGATAATGTAACATTCCAGAAAATGAACTTGTCTAGTGAAGAGTCTATTAGGTTTTAAGAATATGTATTAGGGTACATAAGCATCCCAATGCCCAATATTGAGTAATATTGGGCATGTTAGAGAATATTGGCTTAAGGATGTTAGCCAATTTCTAAGTATTAACAAGTAACTTAAATACACTTTGATGTTCAAATGCTCCAATCCAAGCTTGTTTAGGAAATGTACCTGCAATGAAGACCCTAAGCTAAAAAAAATTAATTTCATAGCTTACAAACATTAGGTACGAGGCATCCAAGTGTCAAACCTAGGTACCATAGCACATGATCATTTAAAATGATCATGTAGATTAAGCAGTGCCCAAGGACATAGTGAGGATCCTTGGGACAAGAAGTGAACTTTCCAAGTGCAACTACAGAGTGCACGGTTACGAAAGTGCACGGCAACACATGTTCTTGCACATGTGCTACCGGCCGAGAGACCAAGCGACCAAGTCCAACTAATTCGGTTAGGGCGGTTAGGGGACCGGCACGCGTCGGGTCAAGCCACGTGGGTCCGAGATTCCTAACCAATCCTAGGCTCTAACTAACTTACCTAACTAGCTAACTAACCTAGGACTAACTAAAATGAACTAACTATTGTGCACGAAATCCTAAGACCTAACCGGGTGACACAAGCGGAGTAGCTAACTTAAGAAACATCATTGTACCTAACCTAGGATGGTCCAAACGGGTTGGTTATGGTCCTAGTAGGGTACTTTAGTAATTACCCTAGGTCACTTAATTAATTAAATTAGTAACTTAGTTAATTAATTTAAATTCTTGGCCAAACCCGAGACCCTTAGAAATTTTTCAAAATTTGGCTAAGTCAAATACTCTCCTATTTTTAGTCAATTTAGGAGGGGCGTTTCAGTAATTAGATAATTGATTTATTTAATTAAGTTAATTAGACTAAGTTGAATTAGTCAATATTCAGTTCCTAAGACCTAGACTCACGTTTATCAAGTAGAAACTCACGACAGAAAAATGGAAAAATACTCTCGGTTCTTCTTAGGCGATTCCAAGGCAATTCTTGAAGATTTTCGTGCAAAGTACAAGGTTGATCTTCGTAGATTAAATTCTACCGTAAGGTATGGGTTTTCTCTCTTAGATTCCTTTCCCCGTGAGGCTTTTCAAATGTTTTAAATTCAAGAAAACCGAAACTAGGTTTGTACCCAATGAAATTGTCGAATGTTCATCACCCTAGTTCTCCCTATTTCCGATTCTAGTAGTATGTATAATGCAAATCTCGAGCATGTTGTTGGTATGTGGTGCTAACTGATCATTATGTGTAGGTTTCTGTTACGCCTCGTATTTTTATACGTAGTGCGCGTCATGAGCTAGTCGATGTAAGTCCGGGGAATGAGATTTTATTTTAAGTTCCAAGTGATTAAAGGAAATCAGATTGTCATTAACTTTAAGTGGGGGATTAATTAGTGGCTGTTTGGGATTAAATTAATTAAGTGGAGGGCCCCACCACTCAAGGCATTAAAGGAAATTAGATGGGAGCTAGGCTTAGTGGGATGTGTAGTAGGGTGCTGTCTCCACTTCATATAATGAATGAAGTGGTGTGTAGTGGGGTGCTGTCTCCACTTCATATAATGAATGAAGTGGTGAAATGATAGAAAATATATCATCTTCTTCAACTTAGCTTAGGCAGCCATGGAAAAGGAGAAAACCAGCCATGAAACTCTCGGCCAGCAGCTTCAAGGAATTTGGTTAGTAATCTCTTTGCTTGGTGTGTTAATTCTTTAGAATGCCTTTGTTAATTAGCCATTAATGTTAAGAAGGGGGTGTGACCAGTAGCTTAGAAAATTCGTTTTAGTTATTGATTGTGCTAAGTATGATCGGAAACCATAATCGGATTAGTGGTGTTGTGTTAGTGTTTGGGCTATTTTGATTAAAGCAAAATGTGGGAAATTCTGTTTTGGAGTTATGTATATGTTAATGTGATTATGGGTATATACTCCAAGGGATGAATACGATAAGGTAGATGTGTTGCGAATTATAAAACGAGATATCGCTCAGTGTGTCGTTGTTTCGTTTCTATGGTTGCCGAAATGGAGCTGTTTTGGAGGGGAATGTTTAATATGATTCGTTGGGTTATATGTGTTATTGGTATTGCTGTGGATAATTTGGGTTGCTGTCAGATTGGGACGAAGTAAGGAAAATAGGGGAAGTGCTGCTGGATTTTCGTTAGATTATTAGCTAGCTTACAATAAGTGGTAAAGCGCGACGTGTATCTAATTGCGGCACGATTGTTGCTTGTTATAGATTAATAGCTTGGGCAGTAAATATTGGTTGTGCGGCTCGACTATACGGTATGTAACGCTATCCTTTCTTTCTTTGCTTGGCATGACTTTTAAAAATGAGCGAATGATGGACAGGTTTGACACTTACTTCTAGAGTGTCTAGGTGACGTATATTCTTGCTTTCACAAACTATTCTTCTATATATCGGCTATGTCTAAGGCTATGGTGATTTCTCATATCTATGGTAGAGCTTCTTAGAGTCATTGAGATTTTACGTTTTCATATCGTGTTAAAGGTTCATAATCTTGATAAAACGTTAATCTTTGGTAATACTCCTTGCTGGTTCACGTTAATTGTTCTATTGAGTTATAAGAAATGATTTTAATTGTATATGGTTGCTCATAATGTTCTGCTCGTGCATAGAGTCATTTATCATTTCACCGAGTCCTAGGCCGGGTAATGTTCGTGCGGAGTTTCTTGCATATGTCACCGAGTCCCTCACTAGAGGGCCGGGTATGTTTATTATATATATGATTGGTGATGAGGATGGTTATGATGATGATGATGACAGAGATGATGTGATGACTATTTCACTGAGTCCCTCACTAGAGGGCCGGTACGTATGATGCATATATATGATGATTATTTTGCCGAGTCCCTTACTAGGGAAGCTGGGCACCTTATATGTTAAAGATATGCATGATTTTCACTTATAAGTTACATGTGTAGCGATATCATGTTTCGACTTATCATGTTGGTATCCTGTCATCTTTACCTTATGCTTTACATACTCAGTACATTGTCCGTACTGACCGCCTTTCCTCGGGGGGCTGCGTTTCATGCCCGCAGGTGTAGACGTACAGTTCGGTGATCCTTCCGCCTAGGATATCTACTCAGCTGATTGGAAGAGCTCCACAGTTCCGGAGCCCAGTCGTTTTGGTACATAACTTCCTAAGTAGTCTTTTGCTTATCTATGGGTACGGCGGGGCCCTGTCCCATCGAGTTTCACTACTATACTCTTAGAGGTCTGTAAACATTATGTGGGTTGTATATATATCTTTTGGATGATGGTCTGGACATGGTTTTTTTGGGATATCCGCTTGTTCAGGGGCAGCCTTTTCGGCTGCGTACATCATTGTGTATTGTGTAGTGGCAGCCTTGACGGCTTGCGTATGCTAGTATGCTTTGGATAGTGGCGGCCTTGTCGGCTCACGTATGTTGTTACGGTTGAATGGTTATGACTCCTTATGAGGTAGATCCACTTTATATATATATTGCGTTGGGGTTGTCTTGATTTGATTAAATTCCATATTGTCTTAGTTTCAGTTGGTTATTCTTAACAGGTTTGTATGTGAGTGTCCAAAACGGGCACTAGTCACGGCCCATCGGGTTGGGTCGTGACAAAAGTGGTATCAGAGCGGTTCTTCCTCGGAAGTGTCTACAGACTGTGACTAGTAGAGTCCTGTTTATCGGTGTGTTGTGCACCACATTTATAAACAGGAAGCTACAGGACATTTAGGATGTTATCCTTTCTTCTTATTCTAGATCGTGTGATAGAGCTATATTAAGAGGATAATCCCTCTCTAACGAATCCCTGTGTTTTCAGCTATGCCTCCAAAGAAAGCGACAGCCGCACAGAAGGGCAAATCGGTAGCAGAAGGTACTAGTCAGACCCGGAGAGTTACTAGGGCCCGTGCCCAGTCTATGCCTGGTATTGTGCTCCAGTCGGAGAGCTCTTCTACACGGCCACCGCCAGAGGAGCTTAGAACAGCAGCAGCTCCAGTTCGGGGGGACACCACCACCAGCCCCCGAAGCCCCAACACCTGAACCTCCAGCTCCTCAGCCAGGGGCGGAGAATAGGGCCATGAGAGATGCGGTTCAGTTGCTGACTAGATTAGTGGCAGGTCAGGCTCGCAGGCATGGACTAGGAGTTGATCATGCGGACAGATCTGATAGCTTAAGGGCTCGTGACTTTTTAAGTTGTAATCCTCCAGAGTTCTTTGGATCAAGGCCCCAGGATGATCCGCAAGAGTTTATTCGTCAGATGCAGCGTACATTAAGGATAATCAAGGCTTCAGAGACCGAGTTTGTTGAGTTGGCTACGTATCGTTTGCGGGATGTAGCTATTAATTGGTATGAGTCTTGGGAGTTATCTAGGGGTGAGGGTGCTCCTCCAGCGTTATGGGATGAATTTGTAGAGGCTTTCCAAGGCCACTTCCTGCCTCTAGAGATGAAGCGAGCTAGAGTCGATAGATTCTTGCGTTTGAGGCAGAATGGCAGGAGCGTTCGAGAGTATAGCCTCGAGTTTGATTCATTGGCTAGGCATGCGCCTACTATTGTGGCTGATATGGCAGACAGGGTACATTGTTATGTGATGGGATTGGATCGTTATCTGATTGACGGTTGTATGGCAGTGACTCTTCAGCCAGGTATGGACATTGCTCGGGTGCAGGCATATGCACAGGGGGTAGAGGATCGGCACCGGGGACGTCAGCCAGAAAGAGATTATAATAGAGGGCAGCATAAGAGGGCTAGATCAGCAGGTTATCCTGACGAGTTTTGAGGCGGGCAGTCTCAGCAGCATGTTAGATTTTCTTCCCAGCCAGCACAGAGTGCACCCCCATGTTCTATGGGTAGGGGGTTCGATCGTACGGGATATTCGGAAGCTGGTCAGAGCTCTAGGGCGGTAGGGTCACAGATGGGCAGGGGTTTGAGCCAGTCGAGACCACCTTTGCCTCGGTGTTCTCGCTGAGGTAGGTCCTATCCTGGGGAATGTCGTTAGACTACAGGTGCGTGTTTTTCTTGCGGCCGTCAGGGTCATACTATGAGGGAGTGTCCCTTTAGAGGTAGTGCCGGTGGTATGGCACAGCCTACTGGGTCCGTTGCTGGTTCATCTTCTTCTGTGGCTATGCGCCCTACGGGGCAGGGTATTCAGGCGCCAGCAGGCCGTGGTAGAGGTCGTGGTGGAGCTCCCAGTTCTAGCGGTCCCTCGAACCGCATATATGCTTTGACTAGTAGGCAGGATCAGGAGGCGTCACCTAATGTGATCACAGGTATATTATCACTATTCTCCCGAAGTGTGTATGCATTGATAGACCCAGGTTCCACCTTATCATTTATATCCCCCTTCGTTGCTAGTAGGATCGGAATAGAGTCTGAGTTGATAGAACCATTTGAGGTAGCTACACCTGTAGGAGATTCTGTCATAGCTACGCGAGTATATAAGAATTGTTCAGTGGTTATATATAGTCGTCGTACCGTAGCAGATCTAATAGAGTTAAATATGATTGAGTTTGATATTATCATGGGCATGGATTGGTTGGCTGCTTGCTATGCTAATGTTGATTGCAGAGGAAAGATAGTTCGATTTCAATTTCCAGGGGAACCGATTATAGAGTGGAAGGGGAGTACAGTATCGCCGAAAGGTAAGATTATTTCATACCTTAAGGCCAGGAAGATGGTTAGAAAAGGCTATATTTATCATCTGGTTCGGGTGCATGACATAAAGGCAGAGGCACCGACTCTTCAATCAGTCCCGGTAGTTAATGAATTTCCCGATGTATTCCCAGAGGAGCTTCCAGGCCTTCCTCCAGAACGAGAGATAGAGTTTACTATAGATGTACTGCCAGATACCCAGCCTATATCTATACCTCCTTATAGAATGGCACCTGCTGAGTTGAAAGAGTTGAAAGAGCAATTGAGAGATTTGCTAGAAAAGGGCTTCATCAGGCCTAGTACGTCACCTTGGGGAGCACCGGTACTGTTTGTGAGGAAGAAGGATGGGTCGCTGCGGATGTATATTGATTATAGGCAGCTGAACAAAGTAACAATAAAGAACAGGTATCCCCTCCCAAGGATTGACGATCTATTTGACCAGTTGCAGGGTGCTAAGTGTTTTTCAAAGGTAGACTTGCGCTCAGGTTATCATCAGGTGCGGGTAAGGGAGGCAGATATTCCAAAGACGGCATTCCGGACCCGATACGTGCATTATGAGTTTAGAGTGCTGTCTTTTGGGCTTACTAATGCTCCAGCGGTGTTTATGGATTTAATGAATCGAGTGTTTAAACCATTCCTTGATATGTTTGTTATTGTATTTATAGACGATATTCTGGTCTATTCACGTTCAAAAGAGGAGCATGCAGACCATTTAAGGACGGTACATAGGGTGCTTCAGCAACAGAAGTTGTATGCTAAGTTCTCCAAGTGTGAGTTCTGGTTGACTTCAGTGGCATTCTTGGGGCATATTATTGGAGTTGATGGTATTCAGGTAGACACGCAGAAAATTGAGACGATAAAGACTTGGCCCAGACCTACGACACCTACTGAGGTACGCAGCTTTCTGGGGTTAGCAGGATATTACAGGAGATTTGTAGAAATGTTTGCCTCAATTTCAGCGCCTTTGACAAGGCTAACTCAAAAGGCAGCCAAGTTCCAGTGGACTGATGCTTGTGAGCGAAGCTTCCAGCTATTGAAAGACAAATTGACTACAGCTCCAGTTCTAACTCTTCCGGAGGGACCGGACGGCTATGTTATTTATTGTGATGCTTCAGGTGTTGGGCTAGGATGTGTATTGATGCAGCATGGCAAAGATATAGCCTATGCCTCCCGACAGCTTAGGAAGCATGAAAAGAATTATCCTACTCACGATCTGGAGGTAGCAGTCGGGGTTCATGCCTTGAAGATATGGAGGCATTATTTATATGGTGTCCATGTGGACATCTATACAGATCATAAGAGTCTCCAATATATCTTTAAATAGAAGGAGCTGAACTTACGATAGAGGCGGTGGTTAGAGTTGCTAAAGGATTATGATGTTGATATTTTATATCATCCCGGGAAAGCAAATGTTGTAGCAGATGCTCTTAGCCGTAAGTCCATGGGTAGCTTGACAGATGTACAACCAGAAAGGAGGGAGATGGTTCGGGAGATTCAGCGGCTATCCAGCCTTGGAGTCCGTCTGGCTAATTCAGAAGATAGTGGAGTTTCTATTCGAGAGGTTGCTGAGTCCTCAATCATAGATGAGGTAAAGAGACACCAGTACGAGGACCCTATTCTGGCACAGTATAGAGATGCAGCTCTTCAAAAGGAAAAGACCCCATTTAAGGGTACACCTGACGGAGTGTTACGATATGAAGGCAGATTGTGTGTACCTGATATTGCGGGGCTACGATGGCAGGTTATGGGAGAGGCACACTCTGCCCGTTATTCTATTCACCCAGGGTCAACAAAAATGTATCATGACCTCAGATGCTTATACTGGTGGGATGGCATGAAAAGGGACATAGCAGAGTTTGTTACTCAGTGCCCGAATTGTCAACAAGTCAAGATCGAACATCAAAAGCCTGGTGGATTATTACAGGAGATAGTGATCCCGACTTGGAAATGGGAGATGATTAATATGGACTTCATTACAGGCTTACCTCGCACTCAAAGGAAGTATGACTCTATATGGGTTATTATAGATAGGCTGACGAAATCTGCCCATTTTCTTCCAGTCAGGACTACTTATTCGGCTGAAGATTATGCAAAGTTATATGTCAGGGAGATAGTGAGACTTCATGGGGTTCCCACGTCCATTATATCAGACAGAGGAGCTTAATTTACAGCCAACTTTTAGAGATCGTTTCAGAAGGGATTGGGGACACAGGTGAACCTTAGCACATCATTTCACCCTCAGACTGATGGGCAGGCTGAGCGTACTATTCAGACATTAGAAGATATGTTGCGGGCCTGTATTATTGACTTCAAAGGTAGCTGGGATGACCACTTGCCGCTCATTGAGTTTGCCTATTATAATAGCTACCATTCTAGTATCCAGATGGCACCGTACGAGGCCTTATATGGGAGGAAGTGCAGGTCACCTATTGGTTGGTTCGATGTTGGCGAGACTAAGTTAATAGGCCCAGATATGATTCAGCAAGCTGTTGACAAGGTGAAGCTTATTCAGGAAAGATTATTAGCAGCCCAGAGTCGACAGAAGTTATATGCATATAATCGGCGTCGAGATTTGGAGTTTCAGATTGGTGACTGGGTATTCCTGAAGGTATCACCCATGAAGGGTGTAATGAGATTCGGCAGGAAAGGGAAGCTCAGTCCGAGATACATTGGGCCTTATCACATTGTTCGTAGGATATGCAAGGTTGCCTATGAGTTGGATCTACCATCTGATTTGGAGGCGGTACATCCAGTCTTTCATGTATCGATGCTACGTAAATGTATTGGTGATCCTTCTAGAGTATGCCCTGTAGATGATGTTCAGGTAACAGAGGAGTTGTCATATGAGGAGAAACCCGTAGCTATACTTGATCGCCAGGTTAGAAGGTTACTTACTAAGGATGTGGCTTCCGTCAAAGTGTTGTTGCGAAATGATAATAGGGAGGAGATGACTTGGGAAGCGGAAGACGAAATGAAGAATCAGTATCCTTACTTATTCCCCGTACATGCAGGTAATTCAATTCCTAGCTTGACTATATTGATTGATAAATGAGTTTTTGTAGTAAGTTGTGACTCTGTGAGGCATCTGTAGGTTACGGAATGCAGGTTGATAGGTATAACTGTTAGAGAGACCTCGCTGGAATTTTTTTTAAGACGCTAACTTAACATTCGAGGACGAATGTTCCTAAGGGGGTAAGGATGTTACGCCTCGTATTTTTATACGTAGTGCGCGTCATGAGCTAGTCGATGTAAATCCGGGGAATGAGATTTTATTTTAAGTTCCAAGTGATTAAAGGAAATCAGATTGTCATTAACTTTAAGTGGGGGATTAATTAGTGGCTGTTTGGGATTAAATTAATTAAGTGGAGGGCCCCACAACTCAAGGCATTAAAGGAAATCAGATGGGAGCTAGGCTTAGTGGGATGTGTAGTGGGGTGCTGTCTCCACTTCATATAATGAATGAAGTGGTGTGTAGTGGGGTGCTGTCTCCACTTCATATAATGAATGAAGTGGTGAAATGATAGCAAATATATCATCTTCTTCAACTTAGCTTAGGCAGCCATGGAAAAGGAGAAAACCAGCCATGAACTCTCGGCCAGCAGCTTCAAGGAATTTGGTTAGTAATCTCTTTGCTTGGTGTGTTAATTCTTTAGAATGCCTTTGTTAATTAGCCATTAATGTTAAGAAGGGGGTGTGACCAGTAGCTTAGAAAATTCGTTTTAGTTATTGATTGTGCTAAGTATGATCGGAAACCATAATCGGATTAGTGGTGTTGTGTTAGTGTTTGGGCTGTTTTGATTAAAGCAAAATGTGGGAAGTTCTGTTTTGGAGTTATGTATATGTTAATGTGATTATGGGTATATACTCCAAGGGATGAATACGATAAGGTAGATGTGTTGCGAATTATAAAACGAGTTATCGCTCGGTGTATCGTTGTTTCGTTTCTATGGTTGCCGAGACGGAGCTGTTTTGGGGGGGACTGTTTAATATGATTCGTTGGGTTATATGTGTTATTGGTATTGCTGTGGATAATTTGGGTTGTTGTCGGATTGGGACGAAGTAAGGAAAATAGGGGAAGTGCTGCCGGATTTTCGTTAGATTATTAGCTAGCTTACAATAAGTGGTAAAGCGCGACGTCTATCTAATTGCAGCACGATTGTTGCTTGTTATAGATTAATAGCTTGGGCAGTAAATATTGGTCGTGCGGCTCGACTATACGGTATGTAACTCTATCCTTTCTTTCTTTGTTTGGCATGACTTTTAAAAATGAGCGAATGACGGACAGGTTTGACACTTACTTCTAGAGTGTCTAGGTGACGTATATTCTTGCTTTCACAAACTATTCTTCTATATATTGGCTATGTCTAAGGCTATGGTGATTTCTCATATCTATGGTAGAGCTTCTTAGAGTCATTTAGATTTTACGTTTTCATATCGTGTTAAAGGTTCATAATCTTGATAAAACGTTAATCTTTGGTAATACTCCTTACTGGTTCACGTTAATTGTTCTATTGAGTTATAAGAAATGATTTTAATTGCATATGGTTGCTCATAATGTTCTGCTCGTGCATAGAGTCATTTATCATTTCACCGAGTCCCGGGCCGGGTAATGTTCGTGTGGAGTTTTTTGCATATGTCACCGAGTCCCTCACTAGAGGGCTGGGTATGTATACTATATATATGATTGGTGATGAGGATGGTTATGATGATGATGATGACGGAGATGATGTGATGACTATTTCACCGAGTCCCTCACTAGAGGGCCGGGTACGTATGATGCATATATATGATGATTATTTTGCCGAGTCCCTTACTAAGGAAGCTGGGCACCTTATATGTTAAAGATATGCATGATTTTCACTTATAAGGTACATGTGTAGCGATATCATGTTTTGACTTATCATTTTGGAATCCTGTCATCTTTACCTTATGCTTTACATACTCAGTACATTGTCCGTACTGACCCCCTTTCCTCGGAGGGCTGCGTTTCATGCCCGCAGGTGTAGACGCACAGTTCGGTGATCCTTCTGCCTAGGATATCTACTCAGCTGATTGGAAGAGCTCCACAGTTCCGGAGCCCAGTCGTTTTGGTACATAACTTCCTAAGTAGTCTTTTGCTTATCTATGGGTACGGCGGGTCCCTGTCCCGTCGAGTTTCACTACTATACTTTTAGAGGTCTGTAAACATTATGTGGGTTGTATATATATGTTTTGGGTGATGGTCTGGACATGGTTTTTTTGGGATGTCCGCTTGTTCAGGGGCAGCCTTGTCGGCTGTGTACATCATTGTGTATTGTGTAGTTGCAGCCTTGATGGCTAGCGTATTCTAGTATGCTTTGGATAGTGGTGGCCTTGTCGGCTCGCGTATGTTGTTGCGGTTGAATGGTTATGACTCCTTATGACGTAGATCCACTTTATATATATATGGCGTTGGGGTTGGCTTGATTTGATTAAATTCCATATTGTCTTAGTTTCAGTTGGTTATTCTTAACAGGTTTGTATGTGAGTGTCCAAAACGGGCACTAGTCACGGCCCATCGGGTTGGGTCGTGACAGTTTCAGTGATTTGATAATGTCGAATGAGACCTATAGGTTAGATCCGTTTGATTAGAGTATCATCTACATGAGATAAGAAGTGTTGTAATGCCTAATTGTGTTCGAGAAGATGAAATTGTTATAAGTCATTTATGAAATTCAGTTTACTATTGAAAGGAATGAAGGTTTTGATTACTCTGTGTTTCCAGTAGATATGTTTGGAAGTGTTTGGAACACAATGTTTCCAAGAAGAAATAAAAATGAGAATCTAAGCTAGTTAATGTATCTTCAATGCCAAATCAACTTTATTGCTTGGCCAAACTAAGCACCGAATTGTTCTTATAAGCTAATCAAAGGTTAAAAGTTGTCTTGCTTAAAATGATGAGATTACTATAGTATATACATGAAGTTAATTGACTTGGCTGGTGATAAGATCATGACAAGTGTTTAGTGAATGTTTGGTTTATGCCAATTAATTGGCCAGCAATATTATTTCCAAAGTATGTAATAGAATTGGCCAATGATTAAGTCATACCAATCTTATATGGCCAATGTAAAATTATGATGTTTCTTGTAAGGCCAAATACATGTTAAAGATTGACTTGACAAGATGTAACTCAATGAACTCATAACCTTGGGTATGCCAATGATTGGGACAAGTCCCAACATACCCTATCTAAATGAACTTGTGATAATAGTACCACATTGAATAAGTCCTTATAACTTTCATAAAGAATGGTACAAAACTACCAAATAACATTGAACAAGATAAGGTGAGTAATGAAATAACTAAAAGCTTATGAGTTATGTAATTGACCTAGAATGGGGTGTTAAAGGAAGTGAGACAAGTCTCACTTGCACCTAAACAATTATGTTAAAGATACTCACATAAGAGGGTGTTAGAAATCTTGAGACAAGTCTCGCTTGCACCTAAACAATTATGTTAAAAATACTCACATAAGAGGGTGTTAGAGATCGTGAGACAAGTCTCATTCACACCATGATGATAATGTAAGATTTAATTTCACATTTATCAAGTATAGAAAGGGTCCATTGAGCTAATCATACCTCATACTAGAAGCAAGCTTCCATAATGTATGAGTCAACTCTAAAAGTTGTAAAGTATCATAAATTGAGCTAAGCACCGATAGACTAGTAATGAGCTTATGCAAGAACATGTAAGCCTCATGAGATGTGACTACCACCAAGGTGGATAAGGGTCTCTAAATTCTCCAAGTCTTTGAACTATGTCGCCATCATAGGTTACTAGCTAGTGGATCCACCTAAAAAAGCTAGGAAGTATTCGGTTTCACTTTGGCCGGTGAACCACCTCTTTTCAGTGTGGGGAAGACACTGGATTTCATGTTAGCTCACATGATCTATGTCGGTTAAATGCTCAAGATTTCTTTAAGAACGTAAGAAATAAAGAAAGAAAGAACTAGGAAGATGAGGGGTGTTTGGATAGGATGACCAGAGTTTGAGGTTAGACTAAGTAATGATGTAAGTCATTCTTAGTCATTGCACAAAAAGATCCCAATGGAAGTCTTAAAAGAATATCCTTAGTCAACCTAGCATATTCAAAGTGAACATGAGATCAAAGAAGAAGAAATGTAAGTTCAAAGTGAACTAAGTAAGCAAAAGCATAAGAATATAGAATCATCAGTATTTGATAAGAATGAAGTTTTAACAGTTATTGGTTTATGCCAATAACGGGAGAAAAACATAATGACTCATCAATTGGAGTATGAATATATGCCCTAACATCTTTATATTATGCAAATGATCAAAGAATGGGCATAGCCAATAAAGATTGCCTTATAAAGACTTCATGCCCAATTTAACAAGAATGGAAGAATAACTTGTGAGTAGGGTAGTCAAATCATTTCCTTAGTCTTTTGGATTACTTACTTGATTAATTGTAGCAATGGGACTACAATGAATCATTTTACTCGTAAGTAAAACATAGGATCAAAGGATATCATTGAACTACAAAAAAAAAAAAAAAGACTTAAAAATAAACTAAGTCTGGGAGAGGGAGCTCTCGGCCTAAGGGGAGCAAAAATATTAAATTTTGCTTGAGTTGTTCTAAAATTATGTTCATGATTCCAAGGTCTAATATTCATATATAAAATGAGTTGTGTGCTTTAAATGCATGAAAATATGTCATATTCATAACATGATTCATATATAACGAATTAGGAAAGTGAAGTGACTTCACTTTCAAAAAAATGGCATGTTTCTAAGGAAGAGCTTTCCTTGATCATGCATAGTCCTTATATGTTTATGTGCATACACCCATACTTAGTACAAGTGTGTACTAACCCATATACAATTACTATTTCTACAGGTGCAGGTCCTTGAAGAAGATTGAAGATCAGTTGAAGCCGTTTGGACTAGTACCTCCAGACTTTGGTAGGCCCTCTAGAGTTGGAGGACGCCTACACTTTATATTCTAGCTTTAGTAGATTAGACATAGCTAGCGGATGTTGTCCCTAGAGTTTCGTTCCAAACATTTGTTCAGGCTTTTCTATTAAGGCCGGTTTCACAACTATTAATGATATTATGAATTTTTCATTTCAATTGTTCAATCTGTTAATAGATGGTTGTTTATCTTGAGCCGTTAGTATATCACTCTTATGAAATTATATGAAGTCTAAGTACACTTCAGTAAAGTTTTAAATTTTCCGCTAAATTTAACTGTATGATTGTGATGAAAGTTAAGAAGAGTCTTGTATGCGACCTCTGAGAGGTTAACAACACCGGTCTCATCTAGGTTCTAGGACCCAGGAGTGAAAAGTCTTGATTCTATTCCGTCCTTCAAAAGATTTTTAGTGTCATTCGGGGACAAATGTTCCTAAGGGGGGGATAATGTAACACTCCAAAATCCATGACGTGTTCTAGATCCTAACATAAGTGTCATAAGGTGTAGACACTGTTTTAAAGTCTATTTTAATGAATATAAGTCATTTAGGAAGTCTAGAAACCAAAACGTCCAATAACGTCCATGACGTCCGGAAACTAGTTTAATGAGGTGCTAGCGTGCCTTAGCCTATTTAACTTACTTTTAGAAGTCAAAAAATGTTGCAAATTGGTGGAAGGGTGTATAACATGTGTTTAATTTGATTCATGGTTGAAACGTTTGGGTACGACTCCATAAGGACCAACCAAGGGCCCTTGAGGAGGACCCTTGCATTTGGGGGTCAAAGATTTTCTGGGCAGTGTGCACCCACGAAGGGAAACGACAGAGCATGTGTCGATTGACAGGGCGTCAATGCCATCCATCAACCAACACTTAGCCAAATCCTTGAAGGGCCTCTTTTGCACAGTCTCTGAATCAAACAACGGATGTGCAACACGGAAGGGGGGCTGGTCGTCGATTGACCCACGATCCATCGATCGTGGTGTCGTCTGTAAGGCCTGCTTTCACAACACATTTTTAATTAGTTCCAATTAATTAATTAAGGGGTTATGTCTTTGTTTGGGGGTTCAGGTAAGCCTAATTAAGTTAATTAACACCCCCATATAAAGACCCCAACCCCACTAAACTAATCTAAGCTCTCATAACTCACAAAACAAAACTCTCTTCCTTCTTTCTTCTCTCTCTCTAGTGAAGAACTCCATTGAAGACCAATATAGGGGAGGGTTTAAGGGTTGCAAAGAGTAAAGTTTCACCATAAATCTTCATCAATTAGTAACGTATGTGATCTCTTTCACTTTGAGACCTCTTTCCTTAGAGGGTTCCATCAAATTGATTTCAAAAGTTGGGTTTTCAAGTGGGTTTTCATCCAATACGAAATTGATGTTATGAATTGATTTGTTTATGATTTATTTTGGATATTATGAATATATTAACATGAAGTCTAACTTAATTATGATATATAATGATGGTTTGGTCTAGTTTTTAGAAGACGATCTTTACCCCTTAACCC
The DNA here is from genome assembly GCA_016801875.1 of Solanum sitiens. Taxonomy (NCBI): domain Eukaryota; kingdom Viridiplantae; phylum Streptophyta; class Magnoliopsida; order Solanales; family Solanaceae; genus Solanum; species Solanum sitiens. The sequence continues at coordinate 1,171,016 of JABWTJ010000246.1, forward strand.
TAGGTTATGATCTTTATATGAATTATGTTATGTTGATTCGATTGAGTTGGTTATTGGTTGAATTACTACTAGATTATGTTGTTAAGCTAATCATTAATAAATTAGGGTGAGTTATAGTACATTCATTCTAGTTCTTGAGATGTGATCTAGGTTATAAATTATGTTGTGAGTTTGACCTAAGTATCTGACTTAAGCTATGAACTAGTATTGAATTGCGATGTAGTAATTTGTTTAGCCTTGTTATCATGTTGATCATTGAATTTTGGTGATGTTATACCATAATTAGGTTGAAGTAAGGGTTGATTATAAGACCTTGATGATGGATTATGAAGGAGATTTGGTAAGTCTTGTGATCCCTATCCTTTACTTCAAATTATGGTTAATTGTGATTAAGTCATTATGTTGTATTGGAGTATGCCTTGTATTAGGATTGATAGTTTGGTATGTTGTTGAATTGAAATGTCTTGAATATGATTTGTGAGGTGTTGTCTTAAGATGTAAATGTTATAAGGATGATTAATGATTTATCAATGTGCTTATCATGATATGAAAATGTTAATGTGCTAACATCACCTATATGAATTGTAATGAAAAGACAATGCTCATGCAATACTTATTGAGCTATGATGATGATGATGTTTATACAAGGGTTATACCCTATGATCTACAATAAGCTATTATGATTAATAAAGACATTAAAGACATTTCAAAAGGGACTCTAGCTTAGCACCGAGTGAACTAGAGTGAGGAGTTTCCCTTCTCACATTGGGAAAGTAGGATCACTGATGTACTCTTGAGATTGGAGAATACAATGCATGTAGCATAAAGAGGGTCCCTACTATATCTCCTAGTTCTTGAAGTATGTTACTCCCATAGGAATACTAGCTAGTGGATCCACGTAGTTGCTATGTTCATGTTTTGGTACTACCTTGGCAAGTAGTCCGCCTTCTTTCGGTGTATGGTTCCATGACAACGGATTTTACATTAGCTCATGTGGTCTATGTCGGTTAGAGCAAGATGTTCCCAAAAGGTAAAATGAATTAAAGGAATGAACTCTAACTAGGATAACCTAAGGGGTTTAGCTTAGTCTAGGTAGGGGTATGGGACTCTACCTAAACATTGCACAAGTTAGCCTTAAGGGAAGTCTTAGGAGGATGTTATTATGTTTGAATATGTTTATGATGGTGTATGATATGTATATGATGAACTTGCATATTGTTGATGCTACATGTTGATTAGTTTCACTTATGAGTATGTGTAGGTCTACATTGTTAAAGTAAGATGATATGTACTATTAAATTCTATGCTAGGTGAAGTGAGATATTAGTCATGATGCTTGTTAGGTTACCTGATTGAGTAAGGTTATGAATAGAGTCTTGCATAAAGTATGAATTGTGTGAACTTTATATGTTTGGTATGTCTTGATTGACACCATCTTAAAGACTTTTTGAAGAGTTGTAAATATTTGAAAAAACGTTTTGATTAACTTCATGGTTTTCTCATGTTGAATGGCATCTTAACATGGTAATTGTGCATTTGACTTCATCTGATAAGATAAAAACGTTGGTTGTAATCACTTGTGAGGTTTAATGTTTAGCCTTATAATTGAAAGTTGAGTCTCTTGAAGATGAAAAGTGTAGAGTCTCTTGAAAAACATGTGACTTGTATGGTTGGGAAAGCATGATTGTAGGCTCACTCTTGAAAGGTGAAAGCATGTTTAGCTAAGTGTTCATGGGTGTGCCTATAATTTGTATTGTTTTCCCAAATGAGTCTTACTGTGAAGGTGAGTACTATGTGAGAATTTGAAATTTTGTGAAATGGCTTCCTAATTGTTGTGATGCATTTGGTGTGATCTACCATTTGGACTTTAATAGAAAGAAATCATGATCATGTCTTGGTTTAAAAGTTGAGGATCTCTCATTTTAAAAGGAAATTGACCTTGTACATTGCTAAGGTGTGAACTCATGATACATGTAAGTGTGTTGAGGAAAGGGACATTCCTCCATGGACACAACTAAGCATGGTATGGTTGAGTATGACCTTCATGGAACTATGTCTAACTAATAAAGATCTTTGTTGATTCAATTAACTCAAGACTATGTGCATGGAAGTATGAGTGCCTACTTGCTTTTGAGTATTGTTGAAATCTGCCTAAGTGCTTCTTAGAAATGCTTGTAAGATGAACTCATAATAAAATGGAGTGTTATGACCATGTTATGATTAGGAGAAGGATGTTCCTCCTATGAACATGATAAGAGCCTTTTGATTGATGCATTAAAGAGTGAGTGAATTGAAGTTTTGTTTGCTTATGTGCAGTGAGTGCTAAATAATGTGAAGTTGTGTTCCTCATAATTTTGGTGCATTAACTTCTATGTAATGATGTTATGAATATGATGAACTGCTCTATGATGCATTGAAGTCCTTGTTGTGATTGAAATGTTCTAAGTGTCATTCGAGGACGAATGTTCCCAAGTGGGGGATATTGTAAGACCCCCAAAATGAGATAGTGTGTCTAGAGCCTAACAATGTTTTCTTAAGATTCTAAAGTCCTAAAATGGATCATAATATGGTTAAGAGGCAGTGTGCAAAGTTTGAGGTGATTTGGAAGTCAAACATCAAGGGTCGACCAAGACGTTCGATAATTAGTCACCTATGTGCCTCATATGTCTGTGTGTGATTATATGTGTATGAATGATCTTATTATGTCTTAAAATGAGTTACAATGATGACCAATAACGTCCAAGACGTTCGAAAGATAGCCTCGAGACATGCATGTGTGTGTCTTGATGGAGTCTTGCATGTTTGGATGTGTTGCAGGTGTTTGTTTTGGGTGAAACTTATGTGGAGTGTCTAAAACTTGTTAAGGGTTGTATATACATGGGATACGTCCGGGTACGACTTCAAAAGGTCCCCGCAAAAGGGCGCACAAGAAGGACCCAAGGCTGGTCGAGACACTGCCTTGGCATTGTCAATCGACGGACCAAACAACGGCAAATTGGTCAACCAACGGCCCGTAGGTGAGGTCTCATCGTTTGAAACATAGCTTGGTCATGTATCAAGCCAAAATTTGGCCAAGGACCAATCGACGGAAGCCAATGCACGGCCCATCAACTGACCAGCGGCCAGTAGATTGTTCCGTCGATGGTGGCCTGCAACCTGTTGCATGCGTACAATTTTATTAAAGGGGCCATTCACCCCACGTCCTAAACCAACTCTAATTGAGTTATTTACCTAATTTTGAGTGTATATAACTCATCCAACACGTGAAACTACCATTCCCAATCCCATACACATGTAAGAAATCTTTCCCTCCAAAAATCTTCTCCCTAGAAACCTCCATTGTTGTTGAAGCTCAAGAACAGCTTGGAGCTTCGAATTGCATGATTTGTTCACCAATATTTAGAGGTCTTCATGTAGATAAAGGTATGGTGATCTTCATCTCTTGTTATCCTTCCATCTAGAGAGTGAAATCTCAAAGTTTCAAAAGAGAAAAATATGATCAAACATCTTCTTCTTCAATCTGCCATGGGTTCTTTCTTAAATTTATTTTGAAGACATAATATGAATGTATTAGTGATTATCTACTGATTTGGACGTTGTTTTAAATTCAGTTGCATGATGAACCCATGCTCTTTCACAAACTCGATTTTAGTCTATGTATGGCTTTATGATCTTGATTTGTTGTCTATTGAATTGTGATTCTATTACGTTGAAGTGGTTATATCTACTGTTATTTACGTGAATTAATGTTGAATTGATGTTTAAGGATCCATGAGTATCAATGTATGAAGATATGAACATGTTTAGCTTAGTTTCCATAATTCATTATAACCTTGGCCTCTTAATGATTTAATGTGGAATTCGATTGTGTAGGGCTGGTTGTATATACTATGTTAATTGGATATTATTGATAATTTGTAAATAAGTGATTCATGTTGATAAATGCTGATTAACCCATTATTCTCCTATCTTCCATGTTGCCCTAATGTAGCATGTTCACTATGATCTAGACATTATGGCAATTGTAGTAGGATTTCGTTTAGGTTATGTTGTCCTTAACTACTGCCTTACATTGATGTTGTTAATGGATTATGGATATGAATCTTGGATGATTAAAGTAAAGGAATTTTGGCATGAATTGATCTAGGTTCTTCTAGCCTATAAAGTGACTATTGTAATATACATGACATGATCTGAATGTTAGGGTAGATACAGCATGACTTCGTTTAAGCTATGGTTTCTTCTACTATTATGGTACTCTAGCTACTGCCCTAAATGAATATTATTGATACATGATGATTTTTGAGCAAAACTAGGGAAGTTACTTGATGATCTATAACTCTCTACTTTCTACCTTATATGTGATATAGTGCACTAGTTGTATCATGAGTAGTACTTACCCACTTAGCAAACAAGATCTTATAGACCTCATCAAGGAAGTTTTGGGGGTCTTCATTAACTTTTGATCCAAAGAACATGGGAAGATTCATCCTCGTAAAATCTCTCAAACGGCTAGCCATAGTACTAGCGTGTTGGTTCTCTCGAGGTATAACTTCTCTGTTAGCTTGTGTCATAATAGCTTGAGCTTGAGTGGTGATGGCTTGGGCCAACTGGTACAGGATTGCCCTCACCTCACCATCCGTCATGGCCGGAGGATCGAGCGAAACTTGATCATTCGCATCAGCTTGCACTTAAAAAGGGACTTGATTGCCTTGGGGAGTTGCTCCCGCATTCACAATCTCTTCTTCTACTCTTCTCGCGGTTGTCCTTCTTGTGTTCATCGCCTATAACCACATCGCCTATAACCACAAGAAAGGGATTAGATGTTAAAAGACACACAGTGTCAAAACTCTAGAGGCACGACATAGGATTACAAAGAAAAGAGAAGTTTCCTAGTCATCACATAGCCTCTCATCCATAATTGTGGCGCGCTTCACAACTATAAACAAGACATTATATAACGTGGTTTAGTAAGACACTGAACCTAAGTATATTTAACCTCATGCTCTGATACCAAGTTTGTCACATCCGGAGAGTACACCACAAATGCGATCGGCGTCGCCATCTTCTCAGAGGACTCAGACAAGCCCTTAGCATTCGTCATAACATGTCATCAGTAAAAATTGTGGAAAAATTTAAAGCTTTTGCATACTGTGTGAAGTTTACTTAGACTTTATACTTAATAATCATGAAAACATACGTAGCGATAGTCTAAAAGTTGTCTCACATAAGAACCATCTAAAGAGTACGAATCTAGACGTAGCCAATAAAAGTCAATACGCCATATAGGCCTTAATACAAAAGAACTCAAAGAACATAAAACGAAATCAAGTGTATTCTAAAAAACTACTAAAGTCTTCATAGACTAGAATAATGACAAGATAGCATGCCCGAACATGAGGACCTACCAACCCTTGGAGAAAGAGTTCCAAGTTTCTTCAATCGATCTTCTTAATCTTCAATGGCCTGACCCTACATTTGTAGTAATATAAAGTAAGGGGTTAGTACGTCACATGTACTAAGTATGGGTATATGCACATAAACTTTTAAGGACATGCATGAAAAAGGAACATTTCTTAGAAAACATGCTAAGTCATTTGAAAACCTTTAGTGCACATACAATAGAGCATATACAAGATAAGGATCACAATCAACATAAAGCATGGTCATAATCAAAGACATAATATCATAAAGTCATATTAACATTTAATGTTCAATAGTGCATATCAACTTAACATGAAAAACACTTACCAATGGTCTCACCCCAAGCCTACAAGTGCAATGATCATGTGAAGCCCCATAACCCCACATAACCACGTAAACAAGATTATAGACCATAAGTAAAGCTTTGCTTCATACGACTTGTAACATAAATAGTCATCACTTCATATAGCAATATAGACCAATAACATATTTATCAACATAACCAACATCATATAAGAGTAACATCATTTATCATAAGCATTATACCTTCCATGTTATCATATCACATAAAGACAATCTCCTAGGACTTCCCTTAGAGTCAACTTGTGCAATGTCTAGGTAGAGTCCCATGCCCCTATATATACTAAGTAGACTCCTCAAGTCACCCTAGTAAATGTCCATTTTCTAATCTTTCATGTTACTTGAGGGAACAATCGCCTTAACCGACATTAAACCATGTGGGCTAAACATGGAATCCGGTGTCATGAGACCCCACACCGGAAGAAAGTGGTTTACCGGCCAAAGTAGAACCAAACATGACATAGCTTTATAGGTGTATCCACTAGCTAGTATCCTATGGTGGAAACATAGTTTAAGAACTAGGAGATATATCAGAGACCCATAGTTCCACATTACATGGCAGCCTCTATCACATGAGAGTCATTGTGAACCTACCTTCCAACTAGGGAAGGGACACCTCTCATATCTAGTTCACTCGGTGCTAAGCTATAGACCCTTTTTGAATAACCTTTAAATCAACATTTATTCATAATTCTTATCATAAGACATACAAGAGAACATCATAAACTTGCACTATCATATCCTTATCATGATCTCACATTTAACATATTCATAGCCCTATATATATACATATCAATATCATACATACTGCAGTAGCATTGTAACATCATTTATAGGCTAACATATACATCATAGAGTAATCACGACTTTAGAAGACTTACCTCTTGCTTCCAAGAACCTTTATCAAGAACTTATGTTCAATATACAACAATCATCCAACAACATAGTGAAATACTCAATAACATAATCAATACCAACTCTTCAAGTCATAGACAAGACCAATTCGTATTTAAAGATAAGGGAGAGGGTCATTAAGGAGTTCATTTAAACCATAGTTCCAATCCCAACGTTTACATGTTATAAAGAAGTAAATATAACCCAATCAAAACCAATATTTAGAGAAGGAACATGCTTCACACGAAAATCAAACATTACAACCCAATTTCCCAACAATACATACTTAATCGACCATAGAAAAATCGTTATACTTCATCAAAAATCAAAAATCTAGAGTTAGGAAGAAACCCGCTTTGTAGAGTAAGAACCCTAGGAGTTGAATTCTTGAAAACCTCCTTTGAAAGGACCTCTTAGGGAAAGGAATCCCAACAGTGAAAAACGCATACCTTATTGACGAATATTCCACGAAAATTGAATGGAAATCTTGAAGTCTTCGTCTTCTTCCTTAGCTTTTCTTGTTCTTCAATGGAGTTTGAAAAAGAGAGCGTTCTTGAGAGAGATGGGAGAAATTCGTTTGATCTGATTTGAAGTGTGTAAAAGTGGTCTAAAACTGACCTAAAATAAATACATAGTCGTCCCATAAAATACCCAAAAGACCTTCACTTAAATAGATTTATTTGTGAAGTCAAATTACCAAAAGTACGACTTTAACGAATCTGGGAAGTGGCTGCGCATCGCGGGGCCAATTCCAATTCTTTTTCTGAATTTTTGGGTCGAGGCAGTGAGCCTCGTGACAGCTCCGTGTCGTGAGGTTTCCTCCCAATTCTTGAGGCAGCGAACCTCGTGTGGGCTGCGCATCGCGTAGCAGCCCCTTGGTTCTTGACTCTCGCAGGCTGCTTTGGCAGCCTGCTTGCCCATGTTTGGGTCCTCCCCAAGGACCCTTCGGGTGTTCCTTGGGGTGTGTTTACCAGACATTTGCACCCTTTGTACTACATATTACTTGTTTGAAGTCTTTTTACATGTTTTGGACTTCAATTGACACTTCAAAACCTTCACCAAACATAGGGACGTCAACTAGTTCAAATTAGCTAGTTTCCGGACGTCACAATCTTTCTTTATCGTTTTGGCTCTAACCTTTTCTAAATGAGCTTATTACATTAATATAGGTCTGGAAACATCATTTTAACTATCATTCAATAGGCTAAGCTCTAGTATAAGTCATGGAACTTTTGGAGTATTACAGGTTCATCATGAAATTGGATTGAAAATCACATTAAAAACAGTATCTAATCAACAATTCATCATAAACATGCTTTTTGAAATCAATTTGAGAAAGAACCTATGGATAGATTTAAAGATATGGAGTTTTATCATGAATTCTCTTTGCAAACCTTTGAAGGAACTCTCTAGATGAATGTATATCTAAAGATGAAGGATCACCATACCTCATTAGATAAAAAAATCCACGAAAACTTGATGAAGAAACCATCACAATCAATCAACCAAGATGTTCTTGAGCTTTATCTCCAATGGAGGTTTCTAGAGAGGTTTTGTTTTGAGAGGGAAGATGAAATTTGAAGAATGAGGTCTAGTTGGGGTCAAAGGCTTATATACTAACTTAAAATACCTAAATACACTTAAAGAAACCATCCATACTAATTTAGGAACGTCGGGTGAATTTCCCATTCACCCCTTAGCATGGCAGCGTGCATGCAACATAATTGCAGGCAGCATCGATGGCCATGAACAATGGGGCATCGATGGAGTGACGTCTCATCCTGTTGCTCCATCTATGGTGACTGAGGATGCACTTTGGGGGATTAATCTCACACGGCTAAGTGTGGAGCTACGCCCCCTGTCGACGGGGCGTCGATCCTTGGCTCGTTGATTGACACGACCAAGGCAGTGTCTAGGCAGCCTTTGGGTCCTCCTCAAGGACCCCTTTGGTGATCCTTGGGAAGTAGTGCCTGGACGTTTCGAACGTAAATACGATCATATACAAGTTAAGGACCTTCCATATCAATTTGAGCATCAAACAACTTGTAAAACATGTCAAGGTACACTAGAACACACTAACACGTCTCAAGGCTAACTTTCGAACGTCATTCGAACGTTCTTAGATGTTTGACCTCCAAATCACTTAAAATCAAGTATGCATACTGTAAAACACTTAATTAACATATTTTAAACCTTTTTAGACACATGTGAGGCTCTAAACACCTTATTTCATTTTGAGAGACCTTATATCGGTGTTCTACTCCCACACCGAAAAGAGAGGGTTAACACTTGTCTAAGGTGTAACCTTTCGTACATAGTTATCTAGGTGGATCCACTAAGATAGAGTACTATGTGTGCACATAGTTAAGAGTAAAAGAGATTGTTACTATAAACCCTAACTTGGTAAATGTGGGGGTTTCCATCTCATGAGACAACACATATCTTAAGGAGTCCGGACTTACTAAACGCGAGGAAACCCATGTGGGGAGTCGGACTTACTACATGTAAGACCCCCATCTCATTTACATGCCCTTTCGGTGCTAAGCATCTATTCCCTTTAGTAATCATCTTTAGTCAACACGTGAGTTCACATTAGCCATTACTAGACCCTCATGTAAACATCTCATCATAATAGCTCATAGGTGATCATAAGTGAGAACAATCCTTTCACTTAGCAAATGAGTAAACCTTTCACTTTAACAATTTATTATAATCATGAGAACTACCTTTCGATCATATAACCATCATACCATAACATACATTCATACTTCATAGCTAATTCAAGTGTATAGGGTTAAGGATGAGGGGTCGTTGTCATCAACACCCCAACAACACATTAGCTACAACATCATTACTATCTAAGTGATTCATCATTCATAATTGAGTTCAAGGAAGAACCAATATTCATACCTTTTTGCCCTTCATGGGACTTCATACTTCAATCACCCAAGCATGCATAACAAATACATAAAACAAGGTAATTATGAATCAATAACATAACTAACATCAATATAGACAATTGACATATTCAACATCTTCAACAATTCACCATATCAATTCAAGGTTTTTATGAAATTGGGGAAGAACATGCGTCCAAGGGAATCTCAAGTGAATAACAAGAATTAACCATCATTGTATACTTAAACAACATTAAATGATCATAATTCATCAGAAGTGATTCATAATTTCGTTTTTCAAAGAAGACCCATGTATAGAAAAAAACCTTTGGGGAAGTTTTAAAATATCTTTGAAGGGACCTCTTGGGGAAAGGAATCCCAAGAGTGAAAGAAATCATACCTTAATCAATACTTTAGCCACGAATTTGAGTAGAAAACTTGGAAAATTGGTCTTCTTCTTCAAGCTTCAATGCTCTGAATGAAGGTTGAGTAGAGAGATAATTTAGAGAGAAGTGAGAGTACTTTGGATTTCAATTTGGGGATTTGATTTTGGTGGGTAAAAGTGATGTATAATTGACTTAAAACCAATATATACCCCTCCCCTAAAATACCCAAAAGACCCCTCACTTAATTAGACCTTTTTGTGAAATCAAACTCGACTTTAAAATGATGCGACCAAATCTTGGATATGGTTGCGCGTTGGAGGCACTTCCAAATCTTATTTATGGAATTTAATTTGAGGCAGAGAGGTTTGTGACAAACCCACGTCGCAAGGAAACTCTTTTTCCTTTTAATTGATGGGCGCGTGACGCGGCAGCACCTCCAAAAAGAGGTTGTTTGCTCGCTGCCTTGGTAGCCTTCTTGCCAACGCTTGAGCCCTCCTCAAGGACCCCTAGGGTGGGCCTTGGGGGGGTCGTAACTGGACATTTTGATCCCTAAAACATATTTTTACCTATTTAAAGTATTTTACAAGTTTTACTCTTCATACGACACTCCCAAACCTTCACAAGACCTAAAAACGTCTACTAATTCAATTTCATTAGTTTCCGGACGTCATGGTCGTTCCTTGACGTTGAGGCTCTAATACTTCCAAATCAAGTTAATTACATTAGTTTAGGTCTAGAATTATCATTATTCACTATGTGAGGCTTTAGTCTAGGTCATGGAATTTCCGGGGTGTTACAATTACCTTAGTTAACTAAGTATAAACCTTGAAGAATCACCAATAACTACGAACTTATGTCTTCAAAAACTAGCTCCAAACGCAACTAATAGAAGGGAAAAATAATTGCCATATGTAGAGATCACATTTATAGGCACGGGGCAACCTTTACTGGTGTAAATCGTCAAAAACTAACCTTAATCATGAAAGAACTCCATAGGAACCCTCTCTTAAGCTTTCTTTCTGGTATGGATGTGAAAGGAAATGTTTTCATGGCTTAAATCCTTGAGTAAGCCGACATACCACATTTTTTACCCGATCCGGACTCGACCCGGATTCTGCCGCGGCAGTCCGCAATAAAACTCTCATAACTTCTTACTCCAATGTCGGTTGGATATGGGATTTTGTGCATTGCAAACTAGACTCGTAATAATGAGTTATATGCCTTCTAACTCTTTATATATTGAGAGAAAACATCCAAGACATTTGACCCAAATTTAAGAGAAATCTTTAAAAAGGAACTTACCATAACTTTTACCAAATTTTATTTTGCCACTTACCTAACTTCAAAATTTGAGATACAACCCTTTAACACTTAAAATAGGAAATACCACATCATCTTAATTTATTACCCACCTTCATTGTCTTTCCACAAAGATACAAGTTAATTTAGACGTTTTAAAAAGTCGGGGTGTTACATTCAATTTAGATAATTGCACTCCATAGCTATTATTCGATTTTCTATAGAGGCTACAATTTGTATATTCTGCTCGTTTGTATCTTTAACTTACGAATATACAAATAGGTTAAGTATATACAAATTTTGTATTTATACAGATATGAATTATTCAGATTTCTATTTGTATATTTTGCTTACGAATATACATATATGGTAAGCATATATAAATTTGGTATTTATACATTTGGGAGTTTTTCAAAACTCTGTTTTTATATTTCGCTTGTCAATCTACAAATATGTATATGAATTTTTCATAAATCATATACAAATTTCTTTATTTATAAAATCAAGAAACGAATTATACAAATCAAGCAAATAACAAGAATTAAAAAATCTGTAGCCGCAAATTATAATATTTCAAAGTGTAGCTATAGTACCTAATTATATAGATTATAAACTAAATGTTTGCGATTTTGTATAATTTTCCCCAAAATAAATGTTAAACGTATATGTGTTTTTGTTAGTCAATCCAGACTAGAAGACTATAGCCAATTATCAAAAAAAATAAAAATTGCACAAGTAATTTTGATATCAATGAATTGTTATTTTTATTTTAAGAAATTATACTTTTGGGTGGAAAAGTTTTATTGGAAGAAATTGCAAGAATTGATGAGTGAAATAAATAAAAAGAGTTGTTATGTCTTCTTTATTAAATTAAAATTAAATATTTATGATATTATTATATGATAATAATAGAGAAAAATGAAGGCCAAAATGGAGGTGTAGAGAATAATAATAATATAATAATATAATAATAAAATTGTGGAGGTCGGTTGGGTTGGGTTGGGTTGGGTGAAAAACCCTAAGTAGATTTGGAGATCAGATCTGAAATTGTAGAATGGATTCAAGCAGGAGGGCGGTAGAGTCGTATTGGAGGTCACGGATGATCGATGGAGCGACCTCTGATGAAGATAAAGTGACGCCTGTTTACAAATTGGAGGAGATTTGTGAGTTGCTTAGATCCTCACATTCCTCTATTGTTAAAGAAGTATCTGAATTCATCCTCAAACGTCTCCAACACAAATCCCCAATTATCAAGCAAAAGGTAACACACATCTTCTATTCCCTCTTTATTTATTTGTTACGTACAACCTTGTTTGTTTATTTAATTTATGTATGTATGCAGGCTCTCAGAGTGATCAAATATGCCGTCGGAAAATCTGGTCCAGAATTCACAAGGGAGATGCAAAGAAATTCAGTCGCTATACGCCAGTTAATTCACTACAAAGGTCAACCCGACCCTTTGAAGGCTGATGCACTCAATAAAGCAGTCCGTGAAACAGCGCAGGAAGCATTATCTGCTCTATTTTCTTCACAAGACACTAAACCTCCTCCCACAGAAAATCTAAATCTTGGTGGCAGGATACAAGGCTTTGGTAATACCAGTTATGAAATTCATGATGATAAGAGGTCTTTCCTCAGTGACGTTGTTGGTGCTACAATTAAACAAGGACTTAATACTCTTACACAATCTCCTCCTCTCAAAAAGAATGATACTGGAACTTATACAAGTCCAAATCTTCAGAGCTCATTGACAATTCAACCTGACACTTCTCACAATCATACTTCTCGCTTTTCAACAAATCCTGCTTCTGCAACTTGGACTCACACTGAAACAACAACCAAGCCACATTCTGCTGAAAAGACCCGAGAAGACAGGTTATTAGAAACTATTGCAACCTCCGGTGGAGTTCGTCTGCAGCCAACTCGGGATGCACTTCAGGTTTTCCTTCTCGAGGCTTCAAAATTAGATGCCTTGGCTTTGACTCATGCCCTTGAGTCAAAGCTGCAATCACCTTCGTGGCAGGTTTGTCTGTTGCTTAGAATTTCACAAGTTGCTCAGATACCTCACGCATTGATCTTCTTTATTTGACACTTCAAACTTTTTTTTTTAATTTGAACTGATAGACTGTGCTAATTAATGCTGATCTCAAACTAGTTCACATATTTTTACTTGGTCTTCTTTTATGCCAGGTTCGTGTGAAAGCAATCTGTGTCCTCGAGGCTATCTTGAGGAAAAAAGATGATGCTCACTTTGGTACTATGGCATCTTATTTCACTGAAAATAGAGATGTTGTGGTAAAATGCTATGAATCACCCCAAGCATCATTAAGAGAAAAAGCAAACAAAGTAAGATTTCCAAGATGAACACTCTGCATTTATTTGCCCTCCTCTTATAGAAATGAAGAAATACATACACAAATATAAGTGCAAAGATTAATGTTTTTATAAAGAAAAGACATGGAGAGAAAGACACAGTGAGAGAGAGAAAAAAAGAAACTCCAATTTGCATTTATCACACGGTGCTCTAAATATTATGTTCACACTTATATTCTTCTAGGTTTTATAGGTCCCTGCTTCTATGCCTTCTAGTTTCATTTACAAAATCTGCATGTATACTTGATACCTGTATATCTTTCACATATGTGGGTAACTATAAGTTCAAAGGTTGATTGCCATTGATCAGATTTGTAGCTTAGGTTATATATTATAAGGTGGGTATACACTCAAATCTCATTGTTCTGCTCAGAAAAAACTAGAGAAAATGGAGCTCGTCGCACCGGGCATGCCTAGTGCGGGTTACCTCTCCTATGTGGCTTGCGAGGTATTGCATAGGAGCGGGGGTTTTATCTTGTGCGCACCCAACGGGTAGCGGCTGCAGGTTTCCCTTGTCATAAAAAAAAGGTAGAGAAAATGATACAGAAAACTGTTGATCCAGTGGAACAATTAAAGGTGATGAGACCTAATTTATTTAACCAAAAAAAAAAAAAATTGAAGGTAAAAGAGATGACTAGGAGAACAAATTATCTCATGATCCTCCATGTCATGCATCATTGTGATTCTGACATCAGATCCATAAAGGTGTGCATGTCCCTTACAGAGTTTTGGTTATACATCTCAGCTTCAGAAGGAAAAGGAAAAAAACATTTAATGTGCATATTTTGGCATCTTGCAACAAATGTATGATTGCATTATGTATCTTCCCTAGTTGAAGTCATGTGATGAATATGGGCAGGTCTTAAGTCTTCTGAATGATGGACAAAGAGCTGATGCTGTGGCTCATGTAGATAGGTCTGCAAATGCTTGTAACCTTGCTGTCCAGATGCCTGACTTGATAGACACAGACAATTCTGATTATCTGTTTGGAGCAGATGATTTAACAAATATGCAGAGTAGTGAAGGCATAAAGATTGCATCCACCTCTGCCACCCCTCTGATGGATGATCTATTTGGAGACAATTCGGGCAGCAGCTTTAGTTCCGGCCAAAAGAAAAATGATGATGACCCCTTTGCTGATGTTTCTTTTCACACCAGTAATGAGAAGGCGCCTGAAGCTGATCTCTTTTCTGGAATGACGGTTGACAAATCAGATGCTACTGAAATCCATTCGGTGAACAATAGAAATGGACCTGAACTGTTTGATATCTTTGGTTCCAGTGTTGAAGTTCCTCAGGAGCCCAATAATTCTAGGAAGGACGTCCCTGATTTAATGAATAGTCTCTCCTTGAATGGGAATGAGTCATCCATGAAGCAGAATGGCAGCTCAGGGGCAACCCTCTATCAGAATATATTTCAAGAGCCCACTATTGATCCTCGTCATCAGGCTTCTAATGATGCCATGAACAGCATACTTTCCTCCCAGGCTGGTGGAGCTAATGCAAATCCCATGTTTCCTTTGGGTGCTATGCAGTATAACTTGCCTCCTGGCTTTGTGTTGAATCCATCATATGCTCCTCAGGCTCTAAACTATGATGCTATGGGAAACATTTTTGCTCAGCAGCAACTCCTTGCAACGCTTTCCAGTTACCAGCAATTAGGGAGCATGCACCCATCCACTAGTGCTAGTCATGCTGCTGATTCTGCTGAAGTTTATGGTTCAGCTCTCCCCGATATCTTCAATGCTAGCATTTCTAAGCAAACTCCTACTTCCTTGATGAACACTTCGAAGAAAGAAGATACAAAGGCATTCGATTTTATCTCGGTAAGTTTGGGCCTTGTGCACTTCCATCTTCTGTTATTGCTTTGAATCTGCATTAAATTGCGACTGCCTTTACGTGCCCCTGACTTTAAAGGTTGCCATTAACAATTCTTTATCTATGCTCTTCCGACCTCCAAAAATAAAAAATAGGTGGTCCTACGCCTTTGTTCTTGTGGTGATATTTAAGTTGTCGGCATTTTATAATGGGAAAATGGTTAAAAATGTCCATAAACTATGTGAAAGGAACAAAAATGCCCTTTGTTTATAGTTTGGCTCAAAAATGGCCTTACCTTTAATACTTTTGTTCAAATATGCCCTTGCAGTCCAGAAATGTCCCTATAGTTACAAAATGGGTCAAAAATGCCCTTTTCCGAATAAATATATCATTTTTTCTTTTTAAACACATCTTCTTTATAATTAAAATATTAATAATGAATACTTGTTTTCTTTAATAAAAATGTAGGAGATATTATTTTTCTTCTTAATCTCATTTTATCAATTAAAACAAAATAACTTTGGGCACCCTTTTGACAAATAATATGTGTCATATATATAGCATCATGTTATATCCATCATTAATTTATTTTTATATAACACTAAAAAATAATGATGATAAAATAAGAAACATTTTCATTTTTTTCTGAATTGAAGTAAGATGAAGATTTGCTAATTGTAAAAAAAAAACATTATTAGAAAAGAATATGTTAGAGAAAAGACATAAAGTCACCACTGAAGATGTGCCGAATTTTTAAAAAGACACTTTAACTTTGCAACCGTCCTATTACCCCATTAAATAATTTTGAATAGATATAATTACATCATTTTTCGTCCATCTGACATAGAGAGCAGTGTTATCAAAGGCGCGCTTTAAGCGCGCTTAAGCCCTAAAGCAAGGCTCAAAACGTGTTGAGCGCTTCACCTCGCTTTATGTGCGCTTCAGTGCCGTCATCAAAGTTCTAAGACAAACTTTTCCTTGCTAATGAGCCTCTTATGAAGAAGTGACACTAAACAATTGATAGTTCACTTTATCATTAAAAAAATTCAATTTATTTGGTCATATATTTGTCATTCATGTTTATAATTATTAGTTTTGAACCAAACATACACATTTTATTTTTTCTCCCTTTGCGCCTTTTTTCATTAAAGCCCACGCTTTATTTGCGCTTAAAGCCCCAAAGGACCTTAGAGCTTTTTTGCGCTTTTCGCTTTTAATAACATTGATAGAGAGTGGTGTGCACTCTCTCAAAGAGAGTGAGCCGTCTAAAATAACTAATATAATTTATTTTTACAAGTATTTTATTATAAAGTATATTTCCTTATTTTTTTTATTATTTTAATTTTTTTTCCTTTTTATTTTTTTTCTTTCTTTCTTTTCAAAAATTCATTGTAATCTCCATTCATTGAAATTTCTTACTTTTAATGTCACCATTTTTACCATAACTTTACCTTCCTTTTTTTTATTACTATTAGTTTTACTCTCTTAAGTTTTAAAATTTTATTTAAATATTTTCTTACATTTCGATAAACTCATTAGATTTTAAGATGATTATGAAGTATCATATAGTTTTTTATTCGATTTCAATTAAGTTCTTTCAATTTTCGAGAGATTAATTGATTCTTTTAAAATTATCATTTCTAATTTTGAATTTATATGAAAATAAGTAGTTGATGATACCTTCAAAATTTTAATTTTTTTTAAAAAATAATTAATTTTGTTATCAATAATTCAATAAAGTCTAAATAATAGTATGAATTATATAAAGAATTTGAGAGAGAGAAATGAAGAAAGAAAAAGATAAAGGAAAAATTTAATATGAAAAAAATTATATTTTTAATTAAATTAACACGTGTCATGTAATGATTGGTGTGAATTCATTTGCTTCCTAAAATTTGGGACTGATCGAAAAATGGTATAATAATATCTGTTCAAAATTGTTTAGTGGGGTAATAGGACAGTCACAAAGTTAAAGTGTCTTTATGAAAATCTGAGACAACTTCAATGGTGACTTTATGTCTTTTCTCAGTATGTTAATATATTTTTTGAAAAATGAGTATTTTTGACAAATAAAATAACGACAAGGACATTTTTGGACAAAGTATTGACGACAAGAATATTTTTGGACCAAGGCATTTTTGAGCCTTTTCCCTTTTATAATCTGCTAATCCTTTTCTTTTAATATATTTAGATGCATGCCTCATTCTAGAGCTTGTGTATTTCATCTATTTTTGTGTATGTTGTGAGTTGTGAACAGTAGGGTACTTGAGAATACTAGATGACTTCATTTTAGGACCTGTTTTGTGACTCTTGTATGTAACTTTGTTCCCATGGTGTGTTTTCTGCAGGATCATTTGGCTGCAGCTCGTGATCCAAAGAGGGTGATTTGAATGGTAATCATTCAAAGCAAATCAGAGTACATTGCTTATAAGATGTAGTAGCTATACACAATTTAAGCACGAATTTAATCTGTAAAGTTCCTTTAAGAGCAGTGCTGTCAGTGTGAAAAGACCAACTACTTTTTTTCTTCTTCTTTTCTGTCCAATAATGAGTATTAGCTTTACCTGATGAACAAAAGTTTGGATGCCATTGCCTTGGGAAATGGAGTTCTGCAAGGGTTTTAGGGGCGCACCATAGTGTTGTATTATGAGATTACGATAATTATTGGATTGGACTTTGGCGTCTCTCATGTTATTCTTTTATTCCCATCTCTGTTGTAAAACTAAAACCCAATAACACAAGAAATATGGAAATTATGACAAGAAATAACTGAAAGGTAAATTGTGAGTTATTTTTTGTATTTACAATGTCTTGTTTTGGCAATTTTTTTTAACTTTTTATCTTAGACATTTGAATACATTTAGTCCCTCCATCCTATTTTACGAGGCACCTTTTCTTTACCTTGTCCAAAAAAGAATATGATCTTTTTATAATTAGAAACAATAAAATTTGAAAATATTCATTTTGTCCTTTTTAACTACACAAATATATAAAATGTTTTAGATCATAAGTATGAAAAGTTTTCTTTTTAAATACCGTGTCAAATCAAATGATGTCACATGAAATAGAATAGAGGGAATCCATATTTTAGTTCAAGTCCACAAAAATACTTTTTTCTTTCATATGAATTGACAACTGAGGAGTAATAATCAATAAATTAAACTCGAGACTTAGTTTTTATTGCATGATGCAATGATTAAATGGAGTTGGGGATTTGTTATTATACTCAATTTGTCCCCAAACTCAAGACTTAGTTTTCCTTTTTATTTCTCCCACTTTGTCACCAAACCCTGTTTTCAAAGACTGAGAAAACTCAATTTACAGTTTCTGGTAATTTCTTTCTCAATATTCCTTTGCTGCTTCACTTGAATGATCATCCATCCTCATGCATGCTTGTTATGGCTAAATCCTCTATACAAGCATTGCATATGGATGAATTTCTCTTCTTTATGTATATTGCATGTATCACTTCTGATGACACAAAGCTTCTTTTTTTCTCTTTAAGTTAAAACTCAGATAAAGATATTCTGGAATTTCAACATGGTAAAGGGTTCAGAGGCTGCATCTCACTTTCAACACAGTAAGCACTCCAATTTTGACTCTGCTATTACTTAATTTGAGGCTTCATGGAATTGATTAGTTTTCAATTCCGAATTCTGTCATGTTATTGTATATAAAACACCATTACTACTCAAGTTTGATTGTTTCAAAGCACATGCATCAAATTTTATGATGCTTTAATTGATGAAGATATAATACATAAACATACACTTAAACTCTATTTTTTGAGCATGCAAATTTAGACACATCAACACTATAACAAAAATAACTTTTAGCGGCAATAAATATTGACATTAATAAAGAGTGCTAAAGTCTTTTACAGGCATTAGTTAAGTGTCACTAGAACCAATGTCACTAAAAACTTTAGGCACATATACAAAGAGTGTCAATTACCGGTAAAAATACATATTTAGCAGCAATTAAGAATTAATTGTCGCTAATGATCATTTTTTATGTAGTGCAACTTGTCACCATTGTGTAAGTGTTAGTTGAACACTCCAACTTACAAAATGATTATTCACACACCTCCATAAGGATTAGTTACCAGTTGAGTTAAGATCAAGTGGAGGTGTTTAGTTGTGTACTACTTATATTACTTGCCTCTGACGCCAAGTTTGAATGTCTATTCTTGATTGTATGGTTGCAGCAATATTGTCATGCGACCGAGAGAAACTTTATTGTTTTCTTTTGGGATTTCATCAGTTCAATGACTTTTTTTCCACAGATTATAGTTATTGGCTTCGACCAAGGAAAGGAAAGGAGATACTTAGTTCGGGAGCAAGTGATTAATCAAATATGTTCGAAAGGTTCTGTGTCGTTGGGATTATTTTGTTCTGCTTTACTAATTAGGAGCATTTTGACAGTTGAAAGGTACTTTCATCGTCAACGGAAAATAGTAAAGGAAAGGCTAATTAGCTTGGGTGCAGGTAATGACTTCAATTGTGATTTGCTTAATGAACCAAGTCAACTAGTATATTAGATTTTGTGCTTAATAATTATCTCAACATTGAGCTTGTTCCTAAGATTGAGTTATACATATTATCGTCTCTGTTGGATTATATTACTAAATTATTTTCCAGCAGATGAAGAAGAAAAACACAGTTTCAAAGACTCGAAAAAAAGCTCATCAGAAAAGCTTGGTTCATTATCAGTTCCTTCCAAGCCTCTCCAAGTAAAACTTTTTTCCCTATTTCTTCACTTCTCAATCCTGCAAATTTTCATTTGTTTCTGATCCAAAGTATGGTACTACTTTCCGTTGCAGGTGTACCATAGAAGACGTAACAAGTGTAAAAAGTTGAGCCATTCATTGAAGGGCATAACAAGCCTGTCCAGGCAAATGTTTTTACTGCAAATGTTGTTCCACTTTCATTTTTTCTGTTTCTAATCTAAACTATGCTACTAACTATACATTGTAGGTGTACAATCGACGATTTAAGAAGAACCAGATACATAACAACTGCAAAACAGTTTTACCACACTTTCAGGAATTGCAGAACATGAAGCGGAAAACATCAAAAGTTTCTACTACCGAAGGTAATGGTTATACAACTTACTTGGATTTTCAATATAACATTTGACAAGAAATTATATTTTTCCTTTCATGTAACTTTTTAAAGGTCTAAAGGATAGTCCAGGGAAGGCTGCCAGCCTTTGCGTTCACAAGAAACCAAGGCTTCAAGCATCTAGCAGTAAAAATGGACTCATAGTGAAACATAAAAAGAATTCTCAAATCAATCACAAGAAGAAAGATGCACAAGTTTCAACCGATGAAACACCTAGTGACACAGACAAAATGATCTTGAGAACAAAAGTAATCCTTGATGAGGAGACAATACGAGAATGGAAATCTCTGATGGGAAAACGGGAACATGAAGGCTGCAAATCTGAAAAGTGTGATGAAAGATGGGAAATAGAGAGGACATTGTTCCACGGACGGGTGATATCATTCATTTCTCGCATGCATCTTATCCAAGGTATTATATTATGCTTGTATTCATTAAACTCAGTATCAAAATGTGATCTAGATATTTTATTGTATGCAACTCGGAAAGTTATAAATGTATGCAGCATAAATAAATGAAAATAATAGCATATACATAATTCCACCAATTCAAGGATACAGAAATATCATAGAATTTCGACAAACTAGTACGTGTCCACAAAGAATCCATCCGGAATCCAGAACATCGTCAAAGAAAAACAATATCTCCAAAGAGGAAAACACTATAACACACTAAGGATTGATCATCTTTTTGAAGTATCAAAATGCCTGTTTATGGATCACTTGATATGAACACAAGTTTACACGTCAAACTGAGGTTTGATTGCAATCTTCTCCGGCTTTCAGTGCTTCCCTAAAAATAAAAAATGAAAAGAACCAGAAAAATGTAATTTGTATGTGTTAAATAATGGTAACTAGCTAGTAACTACAACTGGAGTATTTCTTTATCAGAATGAGTAAGATAACAATGAGCAAATATTTCATTTTCTTTCATTGTATATCATGTAAAGAGAATATGTCTAGTCGGTGTCTTCAGGCAGATTATATATTGACAGGTAATAAACAGTTCTCACAGTGGAAAGGTTCAATTGTAGATTCTGTGGCTGGGGTTTTCCTGGCTCAAAATGTCACCGACAACGTATCAAGGTATTGAAGACTCTATCCAAAAAACTTTTCACAAGGGATTATTGATGCGTTCATTAAGAATCTGAATAGTAATCTCAAATTGTGCTTTTGCAGCTCTGCTTTCATGTCCCTTGCCGCTCAATATCCTTATAATGAAGTCAGTTTCAAATCAACATTCCACAATGGAAATGGAAAAACCAAGCTGGAGAAATCTTACAAAGGAAGTTCTAATATTAAGAACCAGGAGATAATCCGAAGAACAAATCTGAAAGGGGGGAAGAAGAAAAAGGAGACAAGAAATCAGCAATCTGAACCAATCTTAAGAAGGAAAAGTCAAAATGCAGACGTGGAAAGTGACGCCATTACAAGGGAAAATATAAGGAAGCTCTCTTCTGTTGGGCTATTGCGCATGTTCCAGCCAAAGGCCCATGGCCTAATCCTACTTGAAAAAGGATTGGAATTATTCTCTTTATTTGGTTTCCAATTCTATTAGGAAAAGGATTGGAATTGTAATCCTATTTGTAGTTGGTTTTGGCTTTGTAAGGAAAAGCACAACTCTATAAATAGAGGATGGTCTTGATAGAATAATTCAATTGCTCATTGGTATTGTCTTTAAAAGATATTACGACATAAGAGAGGTTTTTTGAGAAAGCTTTCAACAAGAGAAAAGAGAGAAGAAAAAGGGTTCTTTTGCTGCAGTCTTTTTCTTCGACCAGCAATGTTCAGATCGTGTTTTCCGATTAACTAACCGTTGGATCGGTCTGAAATTTGGACTGAGTGTTCCTGACATCTTGGTGGTTGATTTGAACGGTGGAGATCGGATTCGGAGGTCAGCAAGATCCTGTTTTAGGTCCCGAACAGAAGCTGGGTTTGGGTGGTGTTTCTTTCTATTTATCTTTTGTTGGTGTAGCTATTGTTTGTTCTCTTTTGGCACTTGTTGTGTAGCCATTAGAAGAATATTTGTAACCCTCTTATTGGTATACTGAAGCAATTCGGATCTTGTCGATCCCGTTGTGATTACCTTCGGTTTGAAGGGTTTTTCCACGTTAAACTTGGTGTTCTTTATTGTTAGATTTTTGTTTTTCATCTTTTTTCGTCACAACAACTGGTATCAGGGCTAAGGTTATCTATATGTAGGGGAATATGAGCAAGGTGGTATGTCTAAATGGAAGAAACTACAACATATGGAAAAGCAAGATGAAAGATCTATTGTTCGTGAAGAAGATGCATCTTTCGGTTTTTCTGCTCATAAACCCGAGAATGTGACCGATGAAAATTGGGAATTTGAGCACCAACAAGTATGTGGATATATAAGACAATGGGTTGAAGATAATGTTCGCAACCATATTGTGAATGAGACACATGCTAGAACATTGTGGGAGAAGTTGGAGACGCTTTACGCTTCAAAAACTGGCAATAACAAGTTGTACTTGAAGCAATTGATGACCTTTAAATACAAGGAGGGCAGTCTTATTCTTGATCATATAAATGATTTTTAAGGTATTCTTGATCATCTATCAGGAATGGGTGTTAATTTTGATGATGAAATACAAGGACTTTGGTTTCTTAATACTCTACCGGATTCTTGGGAAACTCTCCGTGTTTCTTTAACAAATTCTGCCACTGGTGGAAAGGTGACTATGGAATATGCAAAGAGTGGTGTGTTGAATGAAGAGGTTAGAAGAAAATCTCAAGACACATCTTCACATTCAGATATTCTATATACAGAAGATCGAGGGAGACATAAGACAAGAGATCCGAGGAGTAGAGGTGAAAGCAGAAGCAAGTCAAAATTCAATAATCCAAATATTAAATGTTATCATTGTGGAAAGAAAGGACATATTAAAAGATTTTGCAAACAATTGAAGCAAGATCTTAAAGAAGGGAAGAAGAAAGAAAACAATGATAATAATGTTGTTGCTGTTGTCCAAGATGACCTTCTCTTCGCTTGTGATAAAGACGTCATCAATCTTGTATCTCAAGATACAAGTTGGATAGTAGATTCTAGAGCCACATCACATGTCACACCAAGAAAAGACTTCTTTTCATCTTATACTTCTGTTAACTCTGAGGTGTTAAAGATGGGTAATGCTGGTGAGATTAAGGTGTTTGGTGTTGGCACTATTTGTTTGAAAACCAATACTGGTTCAACGTTGGTCCTTCAGAATGTCAAGCATGCTCCAGACATTCCGATAAATTTGATCTCTGTAGGACAACTAGATGATGATGGCTATCAAAATGACTTGTGCAATGGCCAATGGAAGCTCACCAAAGGCTCATTGATTTTAGCTCGTGGAAGAAAACATTCAAATTTATACGTGACACAAGGATCGATTCTTGTTGACTCTATAAATTTGGTGGAGAGCGAGACTTTATCAGAATTGTGGCACAAGAGGCTTAGTCATATGAGCGAGAGGGGGATCACCTATTTGGCTAAGAAGAATTTGCTTGCTGGTATGAAGCAAGCAAAGGTGAAAAGATGTGTTCATTGCTTAGCAGGGAAACAGAAAAGAGTTTCTTTTCACAGTCATCCTCCTTCAAGAAAGTCTGAACTATTGGAGCTAGTACACTCAGATTTGTGTGGTCCTTTTAAAGTGAAGTCAAAAGGTGGTGCACTTTACTTTGCTACTTTCATTGATGATCGTTCTCGCAAGATTTGGGTATATCCTTTAAAATTCAAAGATCAAGTGCTTGATGTGTTTAAACAGTTTCAAGCCTTATCTGAGAGACAAACGGGAAAGAAATTAAAATGTATTCGCACTGATAATGGTGGTGAGTATATTGGTCCCTTTGATAACTACTGCAAATCGCAAGGAATTCGTCATCAGAAGACTTCTCCAAAGACTCCTCAATTAAATGGTTTGGCAGAGAGGATGAACAGAACTTTAGTTGAGAGAGTTAGATGTGTGCTTTCAGAGGCTAAACTTCCAAATTCTTTTTGGGCTGAAGCACTTAACACTGTTGCTTATGTTATCAATTTGTCTCCTGCTGTTGCTTTGGATGGTGATGTTCCAAACAGAGTTTGGTTTGATAAGGATGTCTCTTATGATCACTTGAAAGTGTTTGGGTGTAAAGCTTGTGTGCATGTTCCAAAAGATGAGAGGTCGAAATTGGATGTTAAAACTAAGCAGTGCATCTTCACTGGTTATGGTCAAGATGAGTTTGGATATCGCTTTTATGATCCAATTGATAAGAAGTTCATTAGAAGTCGTGATGTTGTGTTCTTTGAAGATCAAACTATTGAAGATATTGACAAGAGTGAGAAACCAGATTCTCAGACTGATGAGAGCCTAGTTAATGTTGATCCAATTTCTATTATTGATACATCTTCTGCACATGAAGTAACTCAAGTTAATGATCAGAGTGTAGAACATATAGATGTTCCTACTGATGATGTTGTGGTTGATAATCAACCAACTCGTGTTGGGATGACCGCTTTGGATGCTCTAGAAACCTCTTGTAGAAGATCTACTAGAGAGAAGCGAAGCTCAACACGTTATTCTCATGATGAGTATATTCTATTGACTAATATAGGAGAACCTGAAGGTTATGATGAAGTCATGTTAGATACTCATAAAGATAAGTGGAAAGAACTCATCGTAGACAAGCATGAGTTTTGTAGAAGTGTGGCAGGCAGGAAGCCTGTCAAAAGTTCCTCCACTTGAAGTCCATTTGGCCCCTTGGCTGGAGGGGGAGTTTGTTGGGCTATTGCGCATGTTCCAGCCAAAGGCCCATGGCCTAATCCTACTTGAAAAAGGATTGGAATTATTCTCTTTATTTGGTTTCCAATTCTATTAGGAAAAGGATTGGAATTGTAATCCTATTTGTAGTTGGTTTTGGCTTTGTAAGGAAAAGCACAACTCTATAAATAGAGGATGGTCTTGAGAGAATAATTTAATTGCTCATTGGTATTGTCTTTGAAAGACATTACGACATAAGAGAGGTTTTTTGAGAGAGCTTTCAACAAGAGAAAAGAGGGAAGAAAAAGGGTTCTTTTGCTGCACTCTTTTTCTCCGACCAGCAACGTTCAGATCGTGTTTTCCGATTAACTAACGGTTGGATCGGTCTGAAATTTGGACTGAGTGTTACTGACATCTTGGTGGTTGATTTGAACGGTGAAGATCGGATTCGGAGGTCAGCAAGATTCTGTTTTAGGTCCCGAACAGAAGCTGGGTTTGGGTGGTGTTTCTTTCTATTTATCTTTTGTTGGTGTAGCTATTGTTTGTTCTCTTTTGGCACTTGTTGTGTAGCATTAGAAGAATATTTGTAACCCTCTTATTGGTATACTGAAGCAATTCGGATCTTGTCGATCCCGTGGTGGTTACCTTCGGTTTGAAGGGTTTTTCCACGTTAAACTTGGTGTTCTTTATTGTTAGATTTTTGTTTTTCATCTTTTTTCGTCACTACAACTGCAAACTTGTTAGGATCGAAATAAGCAGGTGTAAACACGGAAGCTAGCAATGCAAACCTCGAAAGACCACGAGTAAGAAGATAAACGAGAAATATACCAAAAGACACAAAGATTTAACGTGGTTTAGTCAATCGACCTACGTCCACAAAGGAGATGAGCAATCCACTATAAATATGAGAGTACAAAATACAGAGAGAAACAACCTCAACCAATTCACTCCGGAATACATGAGAGGTTCACACAAGTGATAACGTATCAAGCTTGTGACCAACAAATTCTCCCCCTAACCAAAACTCTCAAAGCCCTTAAGACTACATTGTGAATGTTGATTAAGTTAGAAGGAACATGTCTCTATTTATAGAGTCCTAAACCTTTTCCTACAAGAAAAGGACTAGTCAATCCAAAACCTTTTCCTAAAAGGAAAACCTATTTATGGTAAGAAATCAGGGCAAATAAAACCCAACAAATCTCCCCCTTGACCTGAATTTCTGACAAAATAAATTTGTCCACCTTATTCACTTAATCTTCAACAACTTACTTCTCCTCTCCATAATCTCCTTTGCAAAATTTGTCTCAACACAGAAAACCTCTCTGAAACAATTTCTCCAACAAAATCTTCATTACTGTCAAAAAGGTTGCGACTATAACTACACCCACCAAGATGAACACCTCTTTCGAACCTGGTTCAATCATCGATTATCGAACCATTAAACCTGACTCTATCATTGAATCTGGCTCTGATACCACTTGTTAGGATCGAAATAAGCAGGTGTAAACGCGGAAGCTAGCAATGCAAACCTCGAAAGACCACGAGTAAGAAGACAAACGAGAAATATACCAAAAGACACAAAGATTTAACGTGGTTCAGTCAATCGACCTACGTCCACAAAGGAGATGAGCAATCCACTATAAATATGAGAGTACAAAATACAGAGAGAAACAACCTCAACCAATTCACTCCGGAATACATGAGAGGTTCACACAAGTGATAACGTATCAAGCTTGTGACCAACAAATTCTCCCCCTAACCAAAACTCTCAAAGCCCTTAAGACTACATTGTGAATGTTGATTAAGTTAGAAGGAACATGTCTCTATTTATAGAGTCCTAAACCTTTTCCTACAAGAAAAGGACTAGTCAATCCAAAACCTTTTCCTAAAAGGAAAACCTATTTATGGTAAGAAATCAGGGCAAATAAAACCAACATCTTCCTTTGTGAATCCCAAAGAGATTAATGATAGCACGTTAGATGCCATAGATTGGCATGCAGTCCACGATGCAACAACGGATCAAGTATCAAAAGCTATCAATCAAAGGGGAATGGACAAAAAGCTTGCAGAAAGAATTAAGGTTAACAATGTTTGGCTAAGAATTCCTTGGTAATCAATCAGCATTGTAATAAACTAACTGTGTGCTCACTACTTGCAGAATTTAATCAAGTGCCTGCTCCAGGAACAAGAGAATGTGGATCTAGAATGGCTACGAGAACTTGAACCAGAAAAGGCTAAGTAATGTCTTCACTTTCTTTCTGTATGAATTCAAAAAATTCGGATAGTTGGTGACATAAGTTAACTGAGATTTGAAAGTGTAGTTGATCGAGAAATCTGTTTCTACCAGGGAGTTCTTGCTGAGCATTTATGGTCTGGGAGTGAAAAGTGTGGAATGCATAAGGTTGCTAACTCTCCAGCACCAAGCCTTCCCAGTAAGTTTATATTGTAAGCACGTGTTAATGTGATATATGAGCTTTATCCTTAAAACTCATTATTATTTTATTAGGTTGATACAAATGTAGGACGAGTACTCGTGCGATTGGGTTGGATACCTATTCAACCACTTCCAAGAGGACAAGAGATGCATCTTTTGAATATGTAAGAATTTGGATTTATCAGCTGATGCTGTCAAATTTTATTTTGCAAGTTACTATCCATGATCCTGAATGTCATACTTTAGGTACCCGGATGTCAAAGATGTTCACAAGTATCTCTGGCCACGGTTATGCACACTCGATTATCTAACACTGTAAGGATCGACTTGAGAAAAGCTCACCTTCAGACTTAATGATATATACTATTAATTTAAATGATTGATTATTCCGACAGAATATTAGTGGAAATCATTTTGTATTCCTTTGTGGTTACTTGTAGGTATGAATTTCATCATCAGATGATTACCTTCGGAAAGGTATGTTTGTTTTCATTAATATTAAATTGCTTTTCTTGATATTTTGAGACTCTAATTTTGTTGCACACAGGTATTCTGTACAAAATCATCCCCTAATTGTAATGCATGTCCAATGAAGGCAGAATGTAGACACTTTGCAAGTTCTTTTACAAGGTTTGATCCTGCTACATTACCTTGATTATATTAACCATATATTATATCTTCCTACTGTTGATGCTTCTAAATATATACTTCCAGACAAACTTAAGGATAGTTCTTCGTTCTCTTTGAAATCATTGCAATGATCTTCTCTCGAAACATTCAGAAACTAAATCATGTTGATAGGAATATGTAGAAACAGTAGAATTCCTAAGTAAACCTACTGAACATTAATGCAGTGCAAGACTTTCCCTGACGGGGCCAGGAGAAAACAGCTGTGCAAACGTCAATACAGCTTTAGTACCTGTAGACAGTGCATACTCATATGCTGAAAGCTCTCAAGAAAATCTTGTTTCTTCTTTCGGGGAAGCCTCAAATTCACAACATTCGACGGGAGATCACCAGAATAAGCTTATCACCTATCCAGCTCTTGGGTGTATTGGAGAAACAGATATTGAAGATTATTCTGCCAGTGACATACCTACCATCACATTGGATTGTCAGGCATTCATGGAAAATTTGTTAAGTTACATAGACGAGAATGACCTCTCAACAAAAGACACTGATTTGTCTAAAGCTTTGGTCATTGCCACTCAAGAAGCACCTTCGCCTAAATTGAAGCATAACGGTCGGTTAAGGACGGAGCATCAAGTGTAAGTTTTGCAATAAGTTTTATTTAACTTCACTATTTAATTGGCATTACATGGGAAAGGCTATGTCTGCAAATTAAGAATCTTATTATTGAGCTGACAAATGGATATAAGAAATATTTCTGCAAGAGTGTTATTAGGGGATGCACATTCAAAAGATAACGAAGAAAATGGTGAAGTGTTTAAATAACTGCTCATTAACATTTGTTTTTCCTACGCGCTGCAGCTATGAACTTCCAGATTCACATCCTTTGTTAGAAGGGGTAAGTTGGGTTACCAACATGAAATAAACTATTTATTCGTCATGTCTTTTGATTTGGTTAAGTTGACTAAAGCTTATGAATGCAGCTAGAGAAACGAGAACCGGAAGACCCTTGCCCATATCTACTTGCTATTAGGACACCAGGTCATTGCTTCCCGAAAGTTATATACTTGAATGGACTAAATTTATCTAAAAAGAAGCACAAACACGTTGTCTATGCAGGATATTCATAGTGAACTCACACTTTTGTACCGTACAGGAAATGTAGGTTCCGAAGAAGAGAAGTATGAATCCTGCAATT
This sequence comes from Solanum sitiens, assembly GCA_016801875.1. Classification (NCBI taxonomy): domain Eukaryota; kingdom Viridiplantae; phylum Streptophyta; class Magnoliopsida; order Solanales; family Solanaceae; genus Solanum; species Solanum sitiens. The sequence continues at coordinate 1,200,595 of JABWTJ010000246.1, forward strand.
GCGATGAAACTCAAAGCAAGGTTGATGCATCAAATATAGGCGTAGGAAGCAATATTGAGACTGTTAGTGGGACTCTTCTGGTGAGAAAACAAAAATTAGGACATAATGATTACTCCTGAGTTGGGATTTCTCATGTTTGTAAGAAATATCACATTCTAATTTATTTTGATAGTTATTTTTCCAATAAAAACTAACTCGTAAGAGCATCTTCAGATTCCGTGTCGAACAGCAAATAAGGGTAAATTTCCACTCAACGGAACATACTTCCAAGTAAATGAGGTGAATTTTATACTCAGTGATGCAACCATAGTGGTCTTTAATTAATTAGTTTGAGAACTACTAATAAAGTGATTTACGTAGGTTTTTGCAGATGAAGAATCCACTCAAAAGCCAATTGAAGTTCCAAGGGCATCGATATGGAATTTGCCAAGAAAGACCCTATACTGTGGCACCTCCATCAGAGGAATATTTAGGGGTAATTAAAGAGTTTTTAGTTAAATATAATAGCCGCAAATGCCATAATTAATTGGATAATTCTATATTACGAAGTAAAGTGCGCCACCTTAGGTTAAGGGTGGTCAAGTGCATACCCTACTCCTATAAATTATGTGTTGTTATGTATAGAGGTGAAATGTTATAATATTTAATTTGTGGTTTGTGTGAATTCAGGGATGTCAACAAAAGAAGTACAGAATTGCTTTTGGAGAGGTATGAACTGATTTCATTCAACATTCTTACGACAACTAATGCTTCTTACTGGAAACAGAAAATGTACTAAGAGACATGAATTTTAGTAAGGGATGTCATAATATTAGAAAATAAGATATAGTTTTACACATAATTAAAACACATTGATGCATTACAAATGAAACTGAATTCACTTTTGTTAAGTATTGCAGGATATGTATGTCTGAGAGGGTTTAACCGCGAAACACGAATGCCTGGATCTCTTCCCCTTGACCTTCATCGTCCAATAAGCAAACCAGGAAAAGGAAAAAGGTCTTGAAGAGAATGTACATTTTCTGCCTGGATTAAGCACTCTTATCTGTGTCGTTTTTTGTCTTTGTTTTTGTAAATTACACCACCTGGATGTCCAATTACTGCATCAATATTTGCTAAAAATATTATGGTTTTTGTAATCTTTTAACATTCCATGTTAGTTTAGTGAAAGACTAAAGCCAACTATCACTCTGTCAAATGTTATCAAAGTCCAAGTTGAGCCAAGCACTCAACAATGCCTACCGCACTATTCAGTGGCGTAGCCACATACATATAGACCAGGGTGGCTTTGTATATGGATATCATGTGGTTGAATTATATATAGTATTTTAGCTAATCTCTTGTAAATACTATTTATTTCATTTTAGTTGATATAATAAAGTCTTTATTTAAATAGATCATTGTGTTAATATGTGTGTCGATTATTTATATAGTATATAACTTTTATGTATGGAGTTATTTAATTCATACATAAAAGATGAAAATTGCCGGTTTTTATCAGTTATAAATTAAATGTTCACAATCAAAAATGAAGTTTGAAAAACATCTTGATGATTGTAGCATAAGATTAAAATATAATTTTAGCTTAACTATGGAAATGGTTAAATTCTAACATCCTAGTGCTAGTACATTTTGTGTCTATTGAACGGACCAATAGAGATGTATGTTCATGTTTTGAATATTTATAAACAATTTCTGTAGTCCATTATGTGTACTTATACTCTTAATCATGATATAATTATTATGATCTATGTAGTTTGATTTATTATTTTAATCTATTAAACGGTAAGAGACTCTATTATGAGTCAATATATTCTTAATAGATTGAGAAATGACAAATCACATTAGTGAAATAATAATTAGTGGTAGAATCGTTTCTAAGACTTGAGATCGAAGACACCCCTTTATGGATACTAAAAAGTTTTCACGTGAAAATCCTGCATGTGGATTTTCTATCCGTCATGTGGAATAAGTTAAGTATAATGATAAAGGATTAAATTAGTCGATAAATCAAATTATTCAGAAAATTTAGCTTAATGAATTGTTGTCATTAATTCTAACATGGGAAGTAAAATAAGATGTAATGGCAGATTTCAAAATTAAGTCGAGGAGTTCAATTACAAATATTTAGTGAAATAATTTATAATTTATTATAATATGATTAATTTATTCTTTAGCGAATTAATATCGTAATAAGAAGCATCAATTAATAAGTTTATGGTCCCTACTATGCTTGACTAATTACCAATTATTATAAGAAGAAAAGAACTGTTACGGAATAAGAAGTAACTTTTACTATTCTTTTGCAAAGAATGAATTATTGAATTTAAATAATTTATTTAAGAAGCAAGAATATATATATATTTTTTGTTGGTCGTAAAAGAGATTTTATTACCTAATATTTTCTTAATATTGCATTTATGAAAAAGAATAAAAACATCTGATTTTATTTGCTCTTGATTGCCTTTTATGGCAATTAATATCTCTTAATTGTTGAAACATTTGAAAGTTTTTGGTCACAATCCAAAAGCTGAGGTCATAATGGCACACGCTCCGAGAACTTCAAAAAGGTACTCAAGCTGAAAACAATACGCATACGAGTCTCTCAAAGGAAAATCATACTACAAACGATAGAAAATCAACAATGAATATTCCTAAAATCTGATAGTATAAGTATAAAGAGCATCTAATGGAACTTTAGAGTATAAAACACATCACGAGTCTTGAAAAAATTGAACTCAAGACTCATAAATGTGAAAGTAGACAATTCACAACACCAAGTGTTATAATTTATTAATTTAGGCATTTTACACATTTGTATCATTATATGTTATTTATGCAATATAACTGGTAGAAGTGGACAATTCAATAGAACTGTAGGCCAAACCAACAAGTTTTATGCCGAAAAGTTAGAAATTGAGCTTTGTATCAGGATATACAATTAATGACATGGTTGTGTAATAGTATTTAATCTAATATCTTGAAAATACTATTTATTTCATTTTAGTTAATAAAATAAAGTCATTATTTAAATAGATCAGTGTGTTAATATGTGTGTCCATTATTTATATAGTAGACAATTTTTATGTTTGGAGTTAGTTAATTCATACACAAAAGATTAAAATTGTCGATTCTTATAAATTATAAATTAAATGTTCACAATAAAAGATAAAGTTTTAAAAACATCTTGATGATTGTAGCACAAGATTAAAATATAATTCTATCTTCATTAAGAGAATGATTAAATTCTAACTTTTTGTACTAGTACATTCTGTGTATTGAGCGGACCAATAGAGATGTTTGTTTATGTTTTTATATTTATAAACAACTTCTCTAGTCCATTATGCGTACTTATACTCTTAATCATGATATAATTATTATGATCTATTTAGCTTGATTTATTATTTTAATATATTAAAAGGTGAGACTCTATTATGCGTCAATATATTTCTAATAGATTGGGTAATGACAAATCACATTTGTGAAATAATAATTAGTTGATAGAATTATGTCTCATACTTGAGAAAGAAGACATCTGTTATGGATACTTATAAGTTTTTATGTGAAAACCCTGTATTTGGATTTTATATCCGCCATGTGAAATAAGTTAAGTATAATAACAAGGAATTAAATTAGTCAATAAATCAAATTATTCGGAAAATTTAGTTTAATTGATTGGTGTCAGTAATTCTAACACGGAGATTAAATAAGATGTAATAGTAATTTTTGAAATTAAATCGAGGAGTGCGATTATAAATATTTAGTGAAATAATTTGTACTTTATACAATATGATTAATTTTTCTTTAGCGAATTAATATTGTAATAAGAAGAATCAATTAATAAGTTTATGGTCCCTACTATGCATCACTAGTTCACCAATTATAAAAGGAAAAAAAGAAGCGTTCCAAATAAGAAGTAACTTTTATTATTCTTTTGCAAAGAATGAATTATTGAATTTAAATCATTTGTTGTAAAACTTAGAACAAAAGAGCAATAGAAAGATGAATACAAGAAAAATATCAGACAAGCGGATCAATATGAGATAACTTTATTTCTTTCAAGTGTTCACCAAATCTTCAAGTGTATACAATATGGATCCTTATGCCTCTATTTATAGTGTAAATGACCAAATAACCATTTGGCTCCAAAACACTTGTTTTTTCCCTCCAAAAAAGAAAACCACTCTTGACTTTTTCTTTCTTATTTACTCTCTCTCGTACTTTACTCTTTTCTTACTTTACTCTTTTTCTTATTCTTTACTTCACTGATCAGTTTTATTTTATTTTGTTGATTCATTTGTTGTTCAAGATTTTATTTTGTTGTTAGATTTATATAATTTTAACAAGATGAATCCGAATAGTCAAGTAAACGAAGTACTGAATGATGTTTTGGGGTTAGACGAGGATGATAGTTTGTTGTCCCAAAATCAAAAGGATTTTGATGGTGCATACGATGGTATTGTAGTTGACACATCATGACAAAGCTCCCTGCAAAGCTTAAGGGTGTTTGGTACTTTAAGATTGACAAGTATGAATTTAAATCAATAATCTATAACAGCATCAGTATCAACTAATTTGAGGAAAAAATGGGCAACCTTCATTCAAAAATACGACCTTTAGCATAGACTATGATTTCATAATATATACTTGGAGAAGGAAAAATAGATCCTTGTTTCCTGAGCACTACTTTTGGGCTGGCTTGATGTCCACCAAAAAAGTTAGTCAATGCATTCATTTTTTGATGGTTATATATCCGGACGAAGCACTCTAAATCAGTTCGTCGAGCTGTATAAGATAGCCTTGCGATTTGAATATGAGAAGGAACTTCAAGCAGAAGATGACTCACAGAAAAAGAATGCAGTGCGTTGTAGTGGTTTTGAGTGGGATTTGCAGCTTCAAACTCATTATACTCGACCTGTTTACGATGCCTTTGTAGCAGAGCATATGAATCGGTTGTACCACAGTGAAATTGGAAGACACCATGACTTCAATGTCATGGAGGGAGTTGAGAAGTACATTGTAACAAATTATTCCATTAGTACAAATTTTCATGGAAATCGATTTGTTTACACTGTGTAATATCGCCCACACAATCAATATCTGGAATGGAATTGCAAAAGCTTTCAAAGTGAAGGTGTTGTCTACTGCCACATTTTAAGACTATGTCTCATTATAGAATTAAAATGCTTCATGACAGATATATTCTACGCTGGTGGAGAAGAGACGTAAGTCGTTCACACATAGGCAAATTCTTTCAAGGAGGCTATCCAACAATGACGGAAAAGTACAAGAAGTACAATTCCATGAATAATTGATTTGATAGGTGTGATGTTGTGTTGGACAACAACGCTAAATATGTGGATTTCAAAAATGTTTTGATAGGTCGTTTAAATGCATATTGTAATTGGAATGACGACATGAAAGTCCCTAGCGTTGGTGATCCAGGATTAGACGAAGATGCAACATACATTAGGAATATGAGGAAAGTCCAAACACGTGGTAGACCAGCGACTAATAGATTAAGGATAGGTGGTGGAAGGTGGACTAGAACATATTATCATACATATCAAGAGTGTGAGTCTAGTCAAGGTCGGGGTGGTGGTGGTGATGGTGGTGGAAGACGTGGTGGAGGTAGAAGGGCTGATAAAGGTGGTTGTATAAATGCGTACAATAATCATTTATTTTGTAATCCCACATTATTTTAATTGATTTTTCAAAGTGGTTTCTAGAATTAGAGAATTGAATATTGGAAATTTTATTATAAGATCAAATTGACTAACACACATAATCCTTCATAACAATTGAAGAAATTCATTTAAACTCTACTCAACCCGGATCTAGATCAAGTCTAGTATTATTCATTTGGCCGTCTTATTATTGGGCCTCTTTTGTTTAGTCACAGGTCCAACAACTCAGCTATATTTTAAGATATTTGCCTTCACCACAAGTTCACCACTTTGCGTCCTAACATCTTATAACAAGAAAATCACCCTGAAGTTAATGATATGAGAAGGATATATTGTTATTTTGAAACCTTTGATAAGGGTCTCCTTGATGAAATTGTAGAAAGGGTGGCTTCCAAGTCATTCAAAGATTTAATAAATTTAAGACTTAGGTATGTAAATTTTTAATTTAAATCAATTGTGTACATTCATGTATAACAATCGAATTATTTTTTGAGCTGCAAGTTATTTAATGACATAGGAAGTGAATAGTGGGTTTAAAAGAAACTCTCCCTGGACGATGTCCCACTTAAGTTATTGTTGCGCCGAACATCAACAAAGTTCAAAATCTATGATTCTTTCATGAACATATGCATCAAATGTGGAAATACAGAAGCCATGTATAGAAAAGAAGTGGTAATATCATTAATTAATATATTTTCTAATGTATTCGATTCATTAAATTCCTTCTAAAGTAACAAATATGTTTTTGTATTTTAGAAGATGTTTTTCAATTATGAAGATTCATATGGTGCAATGCCATTACTGGATCAGCATCAAGAACAGGTCACATCGTTGCATCACACACGATTGCCATATTCTCAATATTCTTAGGCGGTGAATATAGGCAAAATGAAGAAACACTATTGGGAAGATGAAACTAACGCAACACCAAAAAAAAGTAACAATGCATTCTCGAAATTATTTTCGACAAATGTTAAGCATATCATAGATTTTCAATTGTTTAATCATTGAAAAACTCAGTCCTTGTTGCACAAATAAGCATCCATGTGAGCTAGGTGACCATTGTAACGGTTGTAGTACGGATGAAGAAATTACGTTGTTTTATGGAGGCTAACATTGGTTCAGATTTTTAATGTCTTTTCTTCAGTGTGTTGTTGCTACGTTTCTTACGGTTATTTAGTTTCGTCATTGTTTCACATTTTAAATGGATCTATGTTCAATTTAAATGTGACAGCACGTACCGTAGAAGTTGAAAATAATTTTTTGCATTAAAATAAAAAATAAAAAACAAACACCACCCATGCATTATGCAATAACAACAAAATAAAAAGGAAAATTAAACAACAACTAGGACCTCATCCAGCGTCCTTGTGTTGTGTCAATAAATCTACAACTGCAAGTTCCTTTGGCAACCCATCTTCTCCTGAGACCAACCACCACCAGAAGTTCCCTCTCCCTCTCGAGCTACGGGAGTTATTTCACAAACTCCATCGGCTCTAATAGTGAAATCATGTGCCAATTTTGCAACAACCTTCTCATATATCTCGAATGTTTTGGAGAGGATAAGATTATCCATTTATAAGATCATCTTCACCCACCTATTCCCTTTCCATGCAATTAGCCATTTCATCAGCTCGCGGCTACCTCATCCTCCATCTTCTCACACGAGTCTCGTTTAAAGTAATGTAATTTTTCCACAACCTCCAAAGAGGTTGGGAATTACATTGTCCTTTTGTATTCCGGAGTTTGGTAGTTGTCCATATTCTTTTTTGAAAGCTACTATAAATTGCAACTTTGAATGTTATAAGTGTGAGAAATACATTTAGCGGGAGTCTCTTTTTGTAGTAAAAAAATTGGATCGAAATGTGAAGGATTTGGATCCAAAAAAATGTGGGACCATATTGTTAGATTTTCCAAGTAATTATTTCAGTATTCGTTAATTATATGTCAAAATAATTATAAATCAATTTAATCACTAATATTGTAAATAAAAAATAAAAGAGAAAGGAACCTACATTAGTGACTCGATTTATTCTGTCGTCTAATAAACTCTACTTGGGGTGTCACATCCGGGAAGTACCCCTAGATGTAATCGACGTCATCGCCCTCGGAGAGGACTAGGACTAGCCTCTTAGCATTCATCATTACATTCATAGGTTAAAAAGTGCGGAAAATTAAAACTTTTTGATCTACATCTACTTCATGAGGTTTACATAGACCTCTCACTTACACATAATATATTCATAGAGAGTATACATAGACTCCTCGTATAAGAAGATTACATAGTATTCTACTTTTATGCCACATATAGACAACATACACAATATAGTCTTAAAAGGGATGTCTCATATTAAACCATCTAAACGGAATGAAACAATACGGGCATAGCCCTTACACAAATGTAAAAGTGCCACTTAGGGCTTACAACAATGTCTTGAAATAACATGAGTGAAATGAGTGTCTTTAGATTATAACAATGTAACATAGGTAGAGTGATAGAAAGGCATCATCCTCGGAACATGAGGACATACCCACACTTGGAGAACTAATCCAAGCCTTCCTTCAAAGTGGTCACGAACCCTTCAACGACCGGAACCTAAATGTTGGGGAAAAAGGAAGAAACGGGGTTAGCACATCACTTGTACTAAATATGGAATCATATGCACACACAATATCGAAATCATGCTAAAGAGGACATTTGTTCAAAACCATGCCAAACTACTTTGAAAAGCCTTATGCACAATCAAGAACTCATATAGGAAAATAACCACATATTCACTAAGATAATAACATATTCAACACAAGACCAACATCATCAAGTATAACCAAGTCAACATGATTAACAACATACTAGAGCCTTAACCAATACAACTCCAACATCATGTTATATCAACAAAGCACATATAAAAGTTTATGTCATAACAAGACATACAAGACCCTTACTCATAACCCCCATCAAGTCTACAAGTGCAATGACCAAGTAAAGCCCCATTACGTTACTCAATCATGTAAATCAAACCAAGAATCTTTAGCAATGCCTACCATCTCATAACATAACATCAATAGTAATCATCATCATATTTAGCAATTTAGACCAATAGCATGTTCATACATGAAACCAACATCATATAGTATCATCACCATATAAAGTCAACGCAAACATTTCATTCACTTAATAAGAGCATAAAACATAAGAACATCCATCTAAGACTCCCCTCAAGGCTAACTAGTGCAATGTATAGGTAGAGTTTCATACCCCTACCTAGACTAAGTCAAACCCCTCAAGTCATCCTAGTTAGAGTTGGCTTTATTACTTCATTTTAATTTAGGTAACATCTTGCCTTAACCGACATAGACCACATGAGCTAATGTGGAATTCGTGGTAATGGAACCATACATCGAAAGAAGGTAGACTACTTGCCAAGGTAGTGCCAAAACATGAAAATAGCATCTATGTGGATCCACTATCTAGTAATCCTATGGGGGCAACATAGTTCAAGAACTAGGAGATGTGTTTGGGACACTTTTTATGCTACATGCATTATAGTCTCCACTATCATGAGTACATTAGTGAACCTACCTTCCCTATGTGGGAAGGGACACTCCTCACTTCTAGTTCACTCGGTGCTAAGCTAGAGTCCCTTTTAAAAAGTCTTTTATTAATAATCATAACTTTGTTTAGGTCATAGGGTCTACCCCTTATATAGTCATAGTCATAGCTCAATAGGAAGTGCATGAGTACGTCCTTTCAATACAATTAACACATGTGAGGTTAGCACATTTACATCACCATATCATAATAAGACACATAGACAATTCATCACCAACCTTATATCCTTACATCTTAACCAACACTCACAAACCATAAATCAAGAAATTTCAATTAAACATCATACCAACCGTAATCAATCTTATCATAAGGTATACTTCAATATAACTTCATCACTAAACACAAGTAATCATATTTGAAGTAAAGGTTTGAGAACACAAGACTACCCAATCTTCTTCACAAGCCATCATCCAAGGTTTTACCATCAACCATCCAATTCAACCCAACAATGGGTGTAATATCATCACACAGTAGTAATTAATACAATAATGAAGTCAATTTAATCACTACACATCAATTCATCACTAATTCATAACCTAGGGTTAGGGACTTGGGTCAATTTCATTATCTATTCCACAAACTAGGTTAACTCATCAAGAACTAGCATAATTGAATCATAATACATCATAATCTAAGTATATAATCATAAGAAACCATAGACCATGCAATTTAGAACATCAACTTCGTAATAGAAAGAAACCCACATGAAACTCATCTTTTTGAAATTAAATTTTGGAAGAACCCTTTGGGGAAAGGAATCCCAAAGGTGAAAGGACCCCATACCTTGTTAATTGTTGAAGATTGATGGAGAAAAGTAATATTTTTGCTTCCCTAAGGACGTTGACCTACCCCTTCAATGGAGTTCTTCTTTTTGGGACAGAGAAAGTAGAGAGAAGGAAGAGCAATTGTGTTTGGGGAATTGAGAGGTGTTAAGTTGTGTTTGGACTTAGGGTAGGTTATATAGTTAATTAACTAACCTAATTAACCAACCCCTAAACACTAATTAACCCCTTAAATAAATAACTTTATTAATCTAACTAATTAAAACTTGACAGCAAAATAGTGGCCCTGACCTACGAGACCCCGACCTACTGGGCCGTAGGTCAGCCGACGGCCAGGACCCCCTCCGTCCCGTGCAATCGTCGTTTTGGTCAGAGAGTGAACAAAGTGGACCCTTTACCAAAATGGATAAGTGACATCAATGCCTCGTCGTTCAGGCCACACCTCGTAGCCTGCAACCATCGATGACTACTGTCTAAAGACAACTTTTAGCCACAATGCAAGGGTCCTCCTCTAGGACCCTTTGGGGGGGGGTCCTTGGAGAGTCGTACCTGAACTTTTATAACCTATACAAAATATAATTTGTTTTAGACAACTTAACACCAAATCTCATCAAATTTTGACTCCTAAAACGCCGTCAAATAGGCTAAGGCAAACTAGCACCTTTTGCACTAGTCTCCGGACGTCGTGGACGTTCCTTGACGTTTTGACTCTGAAACTTTCTAAGTAACTTGTATACATTAATATTTTCCTTAAAACAATTTTACAACCCTTGGAAACTCATGTGAGGCTCTATATTAGTCTTTAGACTTTCGAAGTGTTACATTATCCCCCCCTTAGGAACATTCATTCCCAAATGACACTAAATATCTTTTGAAGGAAAATGATAGACTAAATAGGAGAAGCTCAACCAATCAACATGAAAAATCAATATGAGTTACACTCAAATCAACATAACAATATGGACTTACTCAAAGTAACTCAAAACATCAATTGCAACACATAAGAGCTCAAACCCATAGCATGAGGAATTACGTTCTCAACAACAACATGAGCTCAACACAACCTATAGAGTCACTTATGCTAAAATCTCTTTCAACACATATTGACATGCTCAATATCATTTCATATAGGCAACAACATACCAAATACACAAATAAGTGCAAAATTGAGCAAAAGAGCATTTTCATATGAAACTTCATTTTAGCAAAAACCTTTATCATAAACATGCACATCTTTGCAAAACAAGTCAAATTAAATTTATTCATTATTTCATTATTAGTAGGAACAACTAACCTTAATCAACAAAGAGATGAGGGTAACGGGACTTCATGTCGTCCTCCGTCTCCCATGTTGCTCCATCAACTAGGTGGTTCTTCCATAACATCTTTAGGGAAGACACCTCCTTGTTCCTCAACTTCTTTAGTTGTCTATCAAGGATTTCAACTGGAACCTCCTCATAGGATAGTTTCTCTTCCACACCTAGACCCTTAATAGGAAGAATGGACTCGGGATCACCGATGCACTTCTTAAGCATGGAGACATGGAACACTAGATGAACCAAAGCCTATTCACTAGGCAATCTCAAATCGTATGCAACCTTGACAACCCTTTGCGAAATTTCATAAGGTACCACATAACGAGGACTCAACTTCCCTTTTTTGACAAATCTCACCACTTCCTTCATGGGTGAAACTTTTAGATACACTTTATCCCCCTCTTCAAATTCTAAATCCCATATCCTATGGTCGACATAAAAGTTTTGCCGGCTATAGGCTATTTTCAATCGGTTCCTTATCATATGAAATTTTTGCAAAGTATTATAAATCAATTCGGTACCCAAGAGTGAATACTCGCCCACTTCAAACCATCCAATTGGATATCTACATCTTCTACCATACAAGGCATCGAAATGAGCCATGGATATAGTTGAATGGTAACTATTGTTATAAGGGAACTCAACCAAAGGCAAATGTTTATCCCAATTTCCCTTGAAATCAATTATATAATCTCTAAGCATATCTTCAAGGGTTTGAATAGTATGCTCCGCTTGACCATCCGTTTGGGATGAAAAGCGGTGCTTAGCTTCACCTTTGTACCCAACCCTTTTTGGAATGACCTTTGAAACCTAGATGTGATCTGTGCACCCATATCCGATATGATGGATAACGAAATACCGTGGCGACACACAATCTCATCTATGAAGATCCTTGCATAGCTCTCCGCCGAGTAAGTGGACTTGACTGGAATGAAATGAGCGAATTCGGTCAACCTATCCACAACCACCCATATGGAGTCATGTTGCTTTTGAGTACGAGTCAAACCTACCACGGAGTCCATATTAATATCTTCCCACTTGAAAGTGGGAATTTGTATTTCTTGAAGTAACCCACTTGTCTTTTGGTGCTCGTCTTTCACTTGTTGGCAATTTGGACATTTTGCAACAAATTCCGCTATGTCCCTTTTAAGCCTTCCCACCAAAAAACTTCTTTAAGGTCATGATACATATTTGTAGAACCCGAATGAATGGAATAACGGGAACCATGAGCTTCCTCAAGAATCCGATTTCTCAAGTTCTCAACATTGGGCATACATAAACTTCCTTAATACCTCAAGACACTATCCCCCCAAGGAGAATGCCTCATTAAGATTACCAAGAACCGATTCCTTCAACTCCATCAATGGTTGATAAAGGTGTTTCTTATATTTCACCTCAACCACCAAAGACAATTCGGAGTTATGATGGACCATAAAACCACCATTTGGAGAATCTTTCAATCTAACACCCAAACGAGCCAACCTATGAACATCTTTCACTAGGTCTTCTTGGCTTCTTCTACATGAGACACACTACCCATGGTCATACGACTTAGAGAATCCGCAACCACATTGGCCTTGACGGGGTGGTAAATAACACTCATGTCATAATCCTTTAATAATTCCAACCACCTTCTTTGTCGGAGATTAACTCCTTTTGAGTAAATACATATTAAAGACTCTTGTGGTAGGTATACACATCAACATAGACACCATACAAATAATTCCTCCATATTTTCAAGGCAAATAATATGACCGCTAACTCAAGATCATGAGCTGGATAATTATTCTCATGCACCTTAAGTTGCCTAGAAGCATAAGCTACTACTTTCCCATGTTACATAAGAACACACCCTAAGCCCTCACGGGATGCATCATAATACAGACCGAAGCCCTTGCTACCCTTCGGTAAAGTCAACACCGAAGCGGAGGTAATCCGCTCTTTCAAGATTTGGAAGCTTCTTTCACATGCCTCCGACCACTCAAATTTCATACTCTTTTGGGTCAAGGTAGTCAAGGGAAATTCAATGGACGCAAAACCATCCACAAACCTCCTATAATATCCCGCTAGACACAAAAAGCTTCTAATGTCGGTTGGTGTCAATGGTCTAGGCCAATTCTTGACCGCCTCGATTTTCCTTGGTTCAAACTCAGCTCCCTCACTAGAGATGATATGACCAAGAAATGCCACCGACCTCAACCAAAACTCACATTTGCTATATTTGGCAAATAGTTGGTTTTCCTTAAGCACTTGCAACTCAACCCTGAAATGGTCCTTGTGTTCACTCTCTTTTTTCAAATATACCAAGATGTCGTCAATGAATACAATGAC